>NESQ01000347.1:0-100640 GCA_003070745.1 Tuber borchii | reverse complement strand
AAGCTGCTTATGAAGGACAGAATATTAGGAACGAAATTATCAGAATCACCCATGAACAAATGGCACACATGGGAGCCCAGAAATGTTTCAAATACGCCTCCAGACACTTCTACTGGATGACCATGAGGAACGATTTCAAAGACTATATTCGCAGATGCCACCTTTGCCAGATGAACAAGCAACCTACAACCCTCCCTGACGGAGTTGTCACCCCTCTCCCTGTCCCCAGAGAACCATTCTCTTCGATTGCAATTGACTTTGCAGGACCTTTTCCAAGCGACAACAAGAAGGATCTAATCCTGGTTGTGTTGGATCGTTTCTCTGAATTTACCTATCTCATCCCAGTATCCCAAAACATCACTGCAGTCGAAACTGCAAACCTCCTTATTGAACGAATCTTCTCTGTCCATGGTTTCCCTACGTCTATCGTCTCTGATAGAGACCCCAAGTTTACCTCCCGCTTCTGGATGCAGTTTATGGCCAACATCAAGATTGATCTCAACATGGCTACCGCTTACCATCATCAGACAAATGGCCAAACTGAACGAAGAATCAGGACCATTCGCCAATGCCTTCGAAATTTCGTTAACCCTAAAGGCACCAAATGGACTCGCCACCTTCCCCATGTCCAAACCGCCATCAATGCTGCTCCTAGTGACAGCACTGATCTCTCACCCTTTGAGATTACCTTTGGACGCATCATAAACCTCCTCCCTAGTGTTAAGGTCATGCCTACTGCCGTTCCTTCTGCTGATGATATTGCATCTCAGATTATGAAGAACCAACAGCTTGCAAGGACCGCCCTCCAAAAGGCCAGAGCTCGCCAGACTACCACTAGCCAAAAGAGACGCAAAGAAGGACCCCCAATTACCCCAGGAAAGACCGAAGTCACCCTCAGATCCGAACCCTATGTACACAAGATAGGACGAAACCACAAACTTGTTGGACCTTGGCTTGGACCTTTCTCAGTCCTCGAAGGCCCTGACAAACATGATAACTATAAACTCAACCTCCCTCCCATCATGCAAGGAATCCACCCATGGATTCATCGCAGCCATCTTCGAATCTACCTCAGACCAAACCTTAAAACCTTCCCAGGCCTTCCAGACCCCGCCTCTAAGGAACCAGTTACTATCGATGCATCTGGACAACAAGAATGGGAAGTTGAAAAGGTTATGAAGGATCGAATCTATCGAAGGAAACGCCAATTCCTAATCCACTGGAAAGGCTATGACGAAATCGAAGCAACATGGGAACCCCTTGACGTCCTTGAAGGAGCCAGTACCGCTCTCAGAACCTACTGGTTTGATACCTATAACGAAACCATCCCCTTCCACCTCCCTTGGACTCATAATGAATGTTGGTCAGCTTGGACAGTCCAGGAACCCGAATATCTCCCTCTATCACCAGAGCTTGACCCTGACGGATTTTGGGCCCCAATCCAAGACTCTGACTACTCCGAGACTGAAACCTGTTACTCTCTCCCCTCCCTTGAAGAAACTGAAATGGAAGCCTAACGGAATCATGTACCTTTCTTTTGTTTTATTTCTGTTAGGGGGAATGTAACGGAATCTACTATTATCTCTGCTACTCACTATACTGACGTTGGATATTGTCTATTTAGGATTCCCTAGTAACGCATATTCCTTCCTTGAACCTTCCTTATTGTTATAGTTTCCTATTGGGTAGTACCTTCCTTTACTCGCTTATTTTGCACCCTTTGATATTGTACCCAATTAGGATACCCTATGCTTTCCTACTATGTATTACTGGATTAGTACATCAGTAGCGATCCCTTGTTTGTTTGATTTCATTACTTGTTTTGTTAGTTATATCCTGTCGCTTCTATGACCTTGTTTAGGACTTAGATGTTTCGCTACTCATGTAGCTTTGTATTTTGATATTCGCTCTTTGGACAGGATATTTGGTTTTACTTTATTTGTATTTAAAGAGCTCGAGATCCCCTAAGGATTCGAACTCTCAAGCCTCACAGGAACGCTCTTCTTTAATATACTACAAGTTGAACGGTCACTCTATTAGTCTCTCATCTTTCTTATATCTCTTACAGAGATTCCACTCGACGCTTCCTCTCCTGTCCTTCAGTATCGCCGGATCTCCCTCTGGGAATCTCGCGATACCTAGGAGCAGGTTACAGAGGCTATGATGAAGAGGAGGAGATGGTGTTTAAAGAAGAGGAAGTGGACGGAAGAAGATTGGAGGAAGATCATCTGGTGTGATGAGGTTCGAATCGAAGTTGGTTTAAGGTCAGGACCGTTGCGTGTACGCCGCCGTCGTGGAACTTCTCTTTGGCCCCGATATATCCAGCCAACATTTCACTCCGGACGATTTGGTATAAGCTTTTGGGCTGCTTATTCCTATGGAAGTCGTACCCCGCTCATATTCCTTCGTTGCCGAAGGCCTGAGGAGTATGAAAGAGAGAGAGATCGAGGTGGACTAAATGCTACTCAATATAGGAATGAGGTTCTAATACCCTATCTTATTCCATATTGTGAGAGGCTTCAGGGAGGACCTCGAGGGCTGCACTTTATGCAGGATGGTGCTGGACCGCATCGAGCAAAGAAAATCGCCCACTTTCTTGCTCAAAGTAGGATACAGATATTATCCTGGCCCGCCTCGTCGCCTGATCTCAATCCCATTGAGAATGCCTGGCGTATGCTCAAGCAAAGACTACGGAAGCGATTCAGGCAACGATACTCTCGACCCCAAACCGAAGAGGAGCTCAGGCAAGCAGCACAGGACGAGTGGGATCTAATTCCACAGAGGATACTTGATCGCTGGGTTGACTCGATACCGGAGAGAATTAGGGAGGTTTTGCATGCAAATGGAGGACATACAAAGTGGTGATGGAATCACTACCTTTTCTTCTTTCATTATACATATCTCTTGAAATTTTATTTTCTCTCCGTTTTTGTGTTCACGATATTTCATTCGTATTGTGTTGTCTTCACAGTGGGGGGGTGCCAAGACTTTCCACCCGGTAGTTTGTACAATAACATACTTAGCGGACACATATTAACCACTCCCTCTATAGACATTAGTGTGGAGGGTGGGGCAACCTGGTATGCCGGGTTTTCGTGTCACTCATCATAATCTGACTGGCCTCGCGATCATTTTGATAGTGCGAAACATACCAGCAGAGAAACTACTAAGAATATACGCTGTAGCAGGTATTCGGAGACACCAAGACTCCCGGACGGAAGCTGTATTAGCATCGGCGAATGGCCAACACCCTCAATAGCCCACTTCACGGATCGGTGACAAGCATCGTCGGGCGGTGTGCAAAAAATCTACACAGTCTTAACTGAGCTCTTACTGTCATCGGAACTTAACTTATCTAGGAAAAGCAAAAAAGTGTCTTTCAACTCCCATACGGGGGATGCCCTGGTACAGGTAAGAAGAGGGATTAAGAAGCCCACCACGGTGCACCGTCTCATCCGCTAGTGAGCGGTGAGGGAGGATGGAATAAATGGTTTCTTTTTGCTGTCGGGGCTGGGCTGGTTACTCGGAATTGAAGTTTTGTTCGTATGCTTGTTCCAGCCGAATGATGCATAGGGCATGCTCGAGCTGGATCAGGGGTGGATTCCGGCGATCTAGGTGGGAATATTCAGTAAATGATTTGAACTTTCAAGTCGGCTCGACTATTAGCAAACTCCGCTTGCAATATGGTTTTTTGTTTTGACGGATATAGCTTCCCCTCAAGTGCGTGAGTCCCTGCGGATGATTGCCAATGCAGCGATTTTTTGCACCTTGGTGCTATACTGTAGTGTGCGGTGTGATCGGCTGTGTCGGTAATGATCGAAGGACAGGGTCTCTGGGGTACATATAGAAAATTCCCCTGCAACAGCTTTTTAATATTTGGACATGTCGGATACAGTAGATCCTTGATGCGCTACTTCAGGTTAGCGGGGATGTGAGTCCTTCGGTTCCTCCCATGCTCGTAAGTGCTTATTATTGAAGGACTAGTGTGAAAACTTTAGGAGTCTAATAGACACGGGATACTGAGGGTGAATTTCGGTGAGAATAGGTGCCTCGAGGCGGAATACTGGGGGGCCATCATTCGAGCATTTCTTATGTTCTGTCTCTGGCAAAGACTATCTCAACATCTTAATCGAAAAATCTATCATCTTTCGCGTTATGTGGGGTGGTTGTGGTTCACCTAGCGTGCTGGGCTTATTCTCGGATATCGTGACTCTTATTCAGAATTGAAGAGGTTATTCACACAGTGGAGGAGAGTCTATCATACCGTATTAAATGGAGGCACGAGCGGGATGGGTGGATCGGAAAGCAAGGACGATGAGAGCACATGATCTCGGTGCAGATTAGGGGAAGAGGCCATCGGACATATATTTTGCCGATGCCTAGTTATGGGCTTGGAATGGAAGAGGACCTCCCCAATACGACTTGAGGCCTAGGAGACACCGCCTCGTGGAAATAACGGCCGCCCCTCCCCCTTTTGTAGCACGTTACTCATGACAAGTACCTTTGGATATTGCCCTTTATAGATGGGGAAAATCCCACCAGACACGAATGTCCATTTGCCTAATGCTCTCCCAAACGTTTTGCTGATTCTCTGTCTCCCCTACCTGGGTCGGGGTCATGAGTTCCTGTTTACAAAGTTCTCTAGACTTTCACTAGTCGGGGGATAGTTCTCTTGTTGTGAGAAGGTGGAGTTTATAGCTTGTAGCTTTCATTCTGTCTTACGTAACTCTTTATCTGTAAATACCTGCTTGTATGTCCCCCTTCTTTTTTTTTTCTCGTACAGTTATTTTTCCCTTTTCTTCCTTTCTTCTCCACCCTCTGAATGATCCACAAATTGTATACATCGTAGTATTTTTCATATAGAGAAATGTGGTGTACGATAGTGTAAAGCTTCTTGAGGGAATTCTCAACGGGCGCGTATAGATCATACCCCTCACAGAAGGCCAGATACTATAAATGATACAGCTTAATGGATAATGCCATATCATCCTTAGTGGATACCTACTAGCCACCCGGGTTCTAGAGGTGATTATGAGGATGAAAAGGGAACAGTATAATAGACTGACTTTTCATGTATCTAATTAGTCTCATTCATCTTCCGATCAACTTGGTAGCACATAACATACTGCCTAATAACGTTAAGCCATTAAGGGAATGCATTGTAGCAAGTAATCGCTGACTACAAAATTGTTGCGGGAGAAGTTGGACTAGCGCCGGTGAGTGGCCAAGGCTCTGATAGTGCGCCTCGCGAGATCGGCTGTTTTTAACATCTCCGGATGTCTTATCATACCGAACGGCTTCACAGCCAATAAAACAGAAGAAACAACTAAACCGCACATCAATAAGAATGAGATCACTGAGCTCGCTGAGCAAGAAAGAAATAAAGTGATGAACGAAGCCACCGATGGGGTTCTAGCAGAGTAGATTAGGAGATAACTTATATCTCTCTTGAAATCGTTGCCGACCCCGGAAATGCACGGAACCTCAGAGAAACACACTATTCAGAGTTAACGTGATCCCCCATAACCCCAAACAATCTAGAGCCATTTTGATTCCTAAAGCCCTACAAACTTGCGTAACTCAGGCCGGGATAAGGGACGAAACAATCCAAGCCAACTACATTCCTTATGCCGTCCAAAAGAAACGACAAACTACAGTAGATTCTCGTGTCCTATGCCTACCAGCATAGGGTGTGAAACCATCGACTACTGCGTGCCCAATCACCGAGCGCCTCAGACGCGCAAGTCCAATTACTACAATCTCCTAGTCCTATTTCCTACAACCAACTCATCGACAATCACAGAGCACTTTCCCAATTGCCACAAGCAAGCGTCTGAGGAAAGCAGTGGTCTTTCAACTCCCATACGGTACTATGGATGCATAGTCCAGCTGAAAAAAGCGGGGTGAAAGAACCCACAGCGCTATATGGTTCCATCTGCTAGCGTATCGGAGGTTATTCCATAACTCTATCCTACCATAACGTCTACCGGTAAATTACCCACCACCCTAGAAGCTTTGTGTAGGCCACCTTAAGCGATGGGCATGATTTCTCGCTTATCATATGATATCCTTCTGATTAAACTTTTATGGTTTCCCTGTTCCTTTCGCTGCCAATTCGCACTAATCCGGTATGATGCTAACACTGCTGCTATCAATCTTAGCTGCAATCTCTTGGTAAACAAGAGAGTGGGTTCAATTTGATGCCTTGAACGCAAGTAATTTCAAGTTTCCATATCGAACGTTCGCGCACCACACAAGAACCAGGGGAGTCTGGGCTGTAGGGAAATGTGAGAGAGGGGGATAGGCAAAGCGCAATAGAATTGTGCTTTTTTCTTGTTTTTTTTAAAAAAGTTAGAGTTAGAGATCGCGCAAGAGCACTTAGCACATGGCTCCTATCAGTGTTCCCGTTGTAAGATGAGGCGGAATATGATACCTCTTGTGGTAGATGACTGAGCGATGGGAATCATGGCTGCGCAGATCATGCATGGGATCTCTGTGGCACCTGTGGGGTTGTCCATCGTGTCCCTGCATAAACAACATCTACAGTACTTCACCTGCTATTGATGTGATGGGTAATGCAGATATGGGGGAAGGGTGGCGGTGCTAGGGTAGGGAGCTCGTAGCTCGGCTCTCGGAAATTATGAGTTGCCTCCTCCTTAAGTAAGTTATACATTTATGAGATCCACTTCTACTGCTTGCATGATACTGTGTGAAAGTATCCCGGAGGGTCATAATTGGGATTGAAAGAGGGAAATTTCAGCTGGATGGTGAAGTAAAATACTTTCGATGATCCTTTCCCTTAGGTGACATACCGTCTTGTTTTTCTGCGTGGTATCCTTTACAGCACCCGAGCAGCCCACTGCGAGGCGAGGCCTTAGTGAAGCAAGAATTCCCATATGATTCATAAGATAGAGATTGACAAAGGCCATCACCACCTTCCCTTATTAAACCAAAGAATGGCCATTCCCACAACCGCTCGACAAAACTACCTCGACCTCAATCGATTACCCACCACATTGGGGAGCCAGAAATTGGTCTAGGCTTCACAATATCCAAATTCCCTCTGAATCAGACCTGTTTTGCATTGTTAGTGATCTTGTGAAAATCTGAATTTTCGAAACATGTACTGTACCGGGTATTATTATTTTGTTCTATGGGCTCAAGGAATGGAAAGCTCGTGCCAAGCCCCGGATTTGATCCCCTCACTCCCGACACAAGCGCCAATTCACACGTGATACGTACTCGAGTATTGGTTCCACAAATGTTTGGTTGCCTGACTCCAAGCCCCACAGCGATCCACAAGGCTGAAGAATAAACCCCGCTTTTATTCAACTCCCAGATATTCTCCAACCAAGTATACCGGTATAATATTCAATAACTCCTACAATATTCCACGCAGTGGAGAGCCGAAAATGTCTCAATATCACACCAAGGATAACGCCAACTGCTTCAATACAAACTCTTTTAATAATGTGTGGAACAACTATGCTATTACGGATGACCGGTCTCAACTCCTAGCTTGGCTATCACCCTTGGAACCTAAGCTACGGCATCGGGATATCCAGGAGCGCCGCGTCGACGATGTTGGGGAATGGCTCATGCACACGGAAGAATTCAGAAGGTGGTGTGACTGGAGTGGTGAAGGTGAAGGTGATAAGGCAGTCTTGTTTTGCTATGGAGCTCCGGGGGTCGGCAAGACGTTTATAAGGTAGCGAGAGATACTCTGGAGGGGATGAAGAAAGAAAGAGAGTCAGTGCTAACAAGATGCGATGTTAGTTCGCTAGTAGTGGACAAGCTGTGCGATCAGGCTAGGGGGAAAAACACAGCCGTTACGTGTTTTTACTTTGACTTCGCCGCGCGAAAGGAGCAGTCTGCGACGAACATGGTGGGTTCCCTGTTGAAACAGATTATTGGCGGAATGGAAAATATTCCGGAGGAAATATCACGAGCCTTTCAAGAGCAGAAAATGGCCATTGGTGGACGAGGCCCACGACTACCAGATATTGTGAAGATGCTACAAATCGTCACGTCCTCACTGCCTACATTTGTGTGCATTGACGCCCTAGATGAATGAGCCGTAGTGCATCGAGTCAAACTCTTTAATTCGCTACAACAAATCCTCGAGAAGTCCCCGCTCACACGAATATTCATTATTGGAAGGCCTCATATTTGGGCTGAGATCGAAAGAGTCCTTGCTGGACGAGTGATTAGTGTATCTATAAGCCCTAGAAAAGATGATATCACCGGATATCTTCGGTTTAGACTGGAGGAGGACCCAACTCCAGACGCGATGAACGAGATTCTGGCGGCGGAAATTCTGGAGAAGATTCCCGAAAAAATGTCGGAAATGTACGTAGAGGCAATGGCACTGGGAGCCCCGCCCCACAATATCCGCTAATGAATATGTATCTAGGTTTCTATTGGTTTCTTTAAATGTCGGTGCAATCTTGCATGAATCGACAACCCACCGCAGACGAGAGAAGCTAAGCAAAATGGCGGATGGGTCGGGGTTGGGAGATGTTTATGATGCGACGGTCGAGCGAATAAAAGCGCAAGATAGGGATAAACCAAGGCTCGGGATGGCAGCGTTGATGTGGATCAGTCACGCGGAGCGGCTGCTGAAAGCGGATGAGCTCTGCCACGCCCTCGCAGTCGAGCTAGGCTCTACAGATTTTAAAATGGACAACATTCCTTCGATCTCGACATTGTCTGACTGCTGCCAAGGGCTGATTGCTGTGGATAAGGAGGCATCAACTGTGCGATTGATTCATTTTACTCTTCAAGAGTACCTTTCCGCTCATCCCGACATATTCGGTAGACCTCACTCGGGAATGGCAGAAATCTGCTTAACATATCTGAATTCCCAACATGTCAAAGCCCTTTCGATCGCTCCTTCTCCTGATACACCCTTTCTAGAATACTGTTCTCTGTACTGGGGAGTCCATGCAAAAAGGGAGCTCTCAGACTACGCGAAATTACTTTCGCTGAAGCTACTAAAGGAGAACTATGGCCAGACACAGACCAAATTTCTTTTGGCGCAAGTAAAGCATTTGCCGTTTTGGGATTTAGATTACTGCTCTCCATTTAGTGGACTACACTGCGCGTCGTTCTTTGGAATTGTTGAGGTTGTAGCTAGTTTGATAGAGATGGGATGTCATGATGTCAACGAAGGAGATTTTTTGGGTAGTACGCCACTTGCATGGGCTGCTTATAATGGGCATGAGGAAGTGGTGAAAATACTACTCGGGCGGGAAGAGGTCGATCCCGACAAGCCAGATAATCGCGGCCGAACACCGCTCTTGGTTGCTGCTTGGAAGGGTGAGGGAGTGGTGAAAATACTCCTCGAACGGAAAGAGGTCAACGCCGACAAGCCAGATAAGAGTGGTGGGACACCGCTCTCGTATGCCGCCGGGAGTGGACAAGAGGGAGTGATGAAAATACTACTCGGGCGAGAAGAGGTCGATCCCGACAAGGCAGATAATAGCGGCCAAACACCGCTCTCGTGTGCAGCTTTGGGTGGACCTGAGGGGGCGGTGAGAATACTACTCAGGAGGGGAGAGGTTAATCCCGGTAGGCCAGATGACTATGGCCAGACACCGCTCTTTTATGCCGCTGCGGGTGGACAGGAGGGAGTGATGAAAATACTGCCCGGGCGAGAAGAGGTCGATCCCGACAAGGGAGATAATGGCGGCCGAACACCGCTCTCGCATGCCGCCCAGTTTGGACATGAGGAAGTGGCGAAAATACTACTCGGGCGGGAAGAGGTTTACCCTGACAAGGCAGATAATGGCGACTGGGCACCGCTCTCGTATGCTGCTGCGAATGGACACGAAGGAGTAGTGACAATACTGCTTGGTAGGGAAGATATTGGCCCCGACAAGGCAGATAATCACGGCCGAACACCGCTCTCGTTTGCTGCTTGGAAGGGACACGAGAAAGTGGTGAAAACCCTGCTCGGGTGGGACGAGGTCAATCACGACAAGCCAGATAGTGGCGGCCGAGCACCGCTATCGTATGCTGCTGAGAATGGACACGAGGGAGTGATGAAAATCCTGCTCGAATGGGACGAAGTCAATCACGACGAGGCAGATAATGGCGGCCGAACACCGCTCTCGTATGCTGCTGAGAATGGAGACGAGGGTGTGGTGACAATGCTACTTGGTAGGGAAGAGATTGGCCCTGACAAGCCAGATAGTCAGGGCCGAACACCGCTCTCGTTTGCTGCTTGGAAAGGACACGAAAAATTGGTGAAAATCCTGCTCGGATGGGATGAGGTCAATTACGACAAGCCAAATAATGGCGGCCGAGCACCGCTCTCGTATGCTGCTGAGAATGGAGACGAGGGAGTGGTGACAATACTACTTGGTAGGGAAGAGATTAGCCCCGACAAGCCAGGTAATTACGGCCAAACACTGCTCTCGTTTGGTGCTCGGAATGGACACGAGGCAGTGGTGAAACTACTACTCGCGCGGGAAGAGGTTAACCCTGACATGCCAGATAATGGTGGCCGAACACCCGCTCTCGTATGCGGCTTGGGGTGGACACGAGGGAGTGGTGAGAATGCTACTCGGGCGTGAAGCGATCAACCCTGACCAGCTAGATAATCGCGGCCGAACACCGCTCTCGTATGTTGCTGAGGATGGACACAAGGGAGTGGTGAGAATACTACTCGAGAGGGAAGAGGTCAGCTCCGACAAGCCAGATAAATACGGCCGGACACCGCTCTCGTATGCAGCCTGGGATGGACATGAGGGAGTGGTGGAGATGCTACTCAGACGGGCAGAGGTCAAACCCGATGATCCAGATAGTGGAGGTCGAACACCACTCCGATATGCTGCTTTGAATGGACATGAGGCTGTGATGAAATTGCTACTGGCGCAGCGGGATGTCAACCCTGGGAAACCTGATAATCGCGGCCGAACACCCCTCTGGCTCGCCGCTGCGGGTGGGCATGTGGGAGTGGTGAAACTGCTACTCGGACGAAAAGAGGTCAGCCCCGACAAGCCGGATAATCGCGGTCGAACACAGCTCTCGATCACTACTGCGAGTCGTCGTTCGAGAGTCGTAGCGCTGCTGCAGTCTCGAAAAGCGGTAACTCCCAGCATGACTTAAAGCCTAGGATACACGGCCTTGTGGAAATAACAGCTACCCCTTCCCTTTTTGGTGTTACTCATGCTGGTTGCCCTCGGACGCCCCCCTTTGTGGATTGGGGAAATCTCATTAGATGGGAATGCGCGCATGTCATCATACCCACCCAAATATCACAGGGACTCTCTTATATAGTCGAGTGTTTATGAGTTTCAGTTTGCAGAGTTCCCGAAACTTTGGTTCATGGATGGAAAGAGTTCTATTGTGAGGAATCCTAGTTCATTCCTTGCAATTTTCATCCTATCATTTGGTTTTTCCCTAGCCGCAAATTCTTGCCAGCGCGTGTTTTTCTTTTCTCTTGCAATTTTTTCTTCCCTTTTTTCCCTTTCTTCCCTCTCTCCTGAACTATAGATAAATTGTACAATATTATAGAATGTAGTTTAAATAGGAGATAAACGGTGTAAGATAGATCAAGGGCTTTTCAGGCGATTGTTGACAGGAAACTGGTTACTATGAATAATATAACTTATTACATGGTACGACAACATACTTAGTGGGTACGTGCTAGCCACCCTGCTACCGGCCTTCGTATGAAGGGTGGAAGGAGCCTAACAGGTGACCTTCCATGTCACTCGTTAGACTTACTCGTCTCACGATTGACTTGATAGCATGGGACATTCCAGCAGAAGGTATGTTGGGGCAGGTATCCATAGAATACAGGACTACCGGGCAGAAGCCGCTCCGACTCCCTGAACGGCCACCACCCCAGCAGTATGCCTTCCAAGGCCGGCGGCAAACATCTTTGGACGGTGTGGATAAGGTCTACAGGGCAGTGATGAGTGTCTGCTAGATGGCTATGAGAACCTATGAAAGGAAAGCAAAAAGGTATCTCCCAACTCCCACCTCAGATAAGCCCTTGCACAAGCGAGTTGGGGAAGGAGGGATCGGGGTGACCGTGCCGGTGAATTGGAGTAGTGAGGAAGAAGAAGAGATGAATGGTCTCTTTCTCTATTTCTTTTCCTTTTTCCTTCGGATACATAATATTATTTTCTAGGTTAGGTTTGGAATTGGAGTTGTGTTCATCCGCCGCAGCCAACCGAGTGATATTTCATGAACACACTTGAGTAGGGAATACTCAAGTTGGACCAGGTCTGGGATCGGGCGATCTGAGGTGGGAGTATTCAGCAAGTGACTTGAATTCCTAGATCGGCAAACGCGAGTTTCCATAAGGGGTTTCAGTTTTGATGAATTGGGCTTCGATGGTGTGATTTCTTTTTTCTTGTGTGTTTGTTAGGACTTTGTTTGGCGCCAACTGTACAAAAAAGATAATACTGTTTTCTTGAAGACGGCTTAAAGCTGAAACAAATAAAAATGGTGTTTGCAAGAAATTTTAGTGTTTTGTAGAATCCTTCTTATTCTTAGGATTCAAAACATAAGTAAAATTCGCGAGAACTTAAGGCTAAAGCTCCTTCCTAGTCTAGTGAGCGCTTTTGTTGACTTGTAATTGTTTTTTCTCCCGTATAACCGCCAGTTCTGGGCATCCCACACTCTATTCGTACAATATACCTTAGGGAGTCTGAGCGGGTAAAATTCCTTGCAAGGCATGAACGCTAAGCTTGTTTTGGAATAATCTGAGTGGTAAGAGTATTTAAGCTGGCATCGGGTGCTGAGTTATTTGGGTACTCAAAGGGTTGGAAAATCATATTTCTTAGCTAAATACAGATATCTGGTGCCTAATCTGGCTGGCATTAGCGTGTCTGGTAACGGATTTTACTATATAAAACCCCCCGAAGGGATAAAAGGTTCTGACTGTTGATTATTGAAGTAGTTGCTCTTGAGGTAGGTTATATCAGACTGTGAATTGTTGAATTATAATAAATAGTAATTTGCTTTTTTTGGAACCAGAGCCACTGTTTATTTATGATAATATTATTATACAAGCAGGAAGCAGGTATATAACGGTCTTAAACTCTTATACTAATACAACTCAAACCATGAAAATTAACGGAAAGATAAAAAAAACTGCTCTAACCGGCATATCAAACACACCCCCATAATATTTGGACACATATTGATATTATGAAGGGAAAATGCTTTTGAATATAGAGGAATGTTATTCGCGCGTGACGTGGGGGGGAATTCCCGGCAAGTGCCCTAAAGCATGGCCTAAAGAACTGGAGCGACAAAAGGAGCTTCGAGTGGTGTGAGATTAGCAAATAAGCGAGAACAAACATTATAAAATCCCATAATCCGAAATTAGGCCTCCTCGTAAAGGGGGGGACCTCCAATCGAATAGAAAAGTTGAGCTTACGCTTAGTAATAAAAGAAGAAAATCTCCCAACTATGATACTACTGCCCTTCCTGGCTCAAACTGGGCAAGGATATTTCTCTTCTACAGGGCTAAACCCACCCCAATATCGAATCTGTAATTCTAGATCTAAGTGAGATTATTGCCAACGGGGTGATTTATTATGACATGGTGCGATAGTGGAATAACCTTGGCACGGTTACCCTCCACTATGGTCGGAAGCAGGCTTCACAAGGCACTTCTGCAGAACTCTCTATCATTGTGGGAGCTTTGCCGTTCCTGAATACATCGGGTAGAGATTTGCTGCTACACTCTAAGTTAGCTGTTTTTATGCTTGTGACAATCCAAACGGCTGAGGGTGTAGAAAACCTTTTTTATTTTGAGTTTAAGCGATCTTGGGAGACAAAGAGATATCAGTGTGAGATATTATACCTGTCTGATGATGAAATATTATATGGGGATTATTGGGGTCCTTGTGAAGTCTATTACGATTTCTTGGCTAGGTAAATCATCACAGTTCGCACTATGCAAGGCGCCCATGATTTAACTGGGACACAGGACCTTTGATGAGACAGATGGTGTTTTTTATTAGTACTGTAGTGATTATGCACATAATAGGAGAGGTACAGCGATATTCTCATGGTGATAGTGTTTGTGGCTTCCATTGTTTTTGCAGTGCCAGCTGCCTAGACTGCCATGAGCCAGTATGGATCAAGTTGGACTTGTTCCGTCACCGGGCGCTCGGGGTTTTTGTGGATGGTCGTTTGTGTGGACTTCGGTACTTGAAGTGGCATCGTAACAGGGCTCTGCGGTAGCACCAGGAGCCCCCGTTTTTCTTCAGCTTCCCAGAACATCATTAACCGACCATACCCAATAACTCCTCCTTACGAATAGCGAAAACTGCAAGAAGCGGAAGATGTCTAAACACACTATCCACGACAACAACAGCTGCTTCAATAATACGAACTCTTTTAATAATGTGTGGGACAACTGTACTATTGCCAATGACAGGTCCCCATTCCTAACCTCGCTATCTCCTCTAGAGCCTAGCCTACGGCATCAGGACATCCGAGAGCGCCGAGTCAAGAATGTGGGAGAATGGCTCATGCAAACTGAAGAATTCAAAAGCTGGCATGACTACCGTGGTGAAGATGAAAGTGATAAGGCAGTCTTGTTTTGCTATGGGGCTCCGGGGGTTGGCAAGACATTTATTAGGTAACGGAGATTATTCTTGGGGGGAGAAGAAAGGGAGATAGTGCTACCAAGCTGTGATATTAGTTCGCTAGTAGTGGATTGGCTGTGCGATAAGGTAACGGGACAAAACACAGCCATGACATGTTTTTACTTTGATTTCGCAGCATGAAAGGAGCAGTCTGTGACCACTATGCTCGGTTCCTTACTGAAACAGATCGTTGGCGGACTGGAAAAGATTCCGGAGGAAATATCACAAGGCTTTCAAGAGCAGAAGGAAGCCGTTGGACGAAGCCTGCTGCTTCTGGACGTCGTGAGGATGCCACAGACCGTTACGTTCTCACTACCTACATTTGTGCGTATTGATGCCCTAGGCGAATGCGGAGTGGTGCACCGAGTTAAGCTCCTTGATTCGCTAAAATGATTCCTCGAGAAGTCTCCGCGCACACGAATATTCATCATTGGAAGGCCTCATATTCAGGCTGAGGTTGAAAAGCGCCTTCTTGGGCAATTGGTTGTTGGCTCGGGCGAAGGTGATATCATCGGATGCCTTCGTGTTAGACTAGATGAGGACAAAAGCCCGGAGGTGATGGATGAGAGTCTAGGGGCGGAAATTCTGCAGAGGATTCCCGAAAAAAAACGTCGGAAATGTATGTAGGGGCAACGACACTGGGAGCCCCTCGCCACACTATCCGCTAATATATCTGTATCTACGCTTCTGTTAGTCTCCCTAAATCTCGATGCAATCTTACATAAATTGACACTCTATCGGAGGCGAGAAAAGCTAAGCAAAATGGCATATGGGCTGGGGTTGGGATATGTTTATGATGCAACGATCGAACGGATAAACGCGCAAGTGGGGACAAGCCAAGGCTCGGGATGACAGCGCTAATGTGGGTCAGTCATGCGGAGCGGCCGTTGCCAGCGGATGAGCTCTGCCACGCCCTCGAAGTCGAGATAGGTTCCACGGATTTCAATACTGGCGACGTCCCCTCGATATCGATATTGGTTAGCTGCTGTCCAGGGCTTATTACTGTGGTTAAGGAGGTATCAATTATGCGATTGATCCATTTTACTCTTCAAGAGTACCTATCCGCTCACCCCGATATATTCAGTGTACCTCACTCGGCAATGGCAGATATCTGTTTAACATATCTAAATTCCCAACATGTCAAAGCCCTTTCCACCGCTCCTTCTCTAAATACCTAGAACACACCCTTTCTGGAATATTGTTCTCTGTACTGCGGGGTCCATGCGAAAAGAGAGCTCTCTGACTATGAAGCAAAAGAAGCGTGAAGACAACCTCCCCGCGAGGAGAAAGCAGAAGGCCAGTAAGTCAGGCAAGAAGGTTAAATAGAGATACTCGAGCGAAACTCCGAAAAAGGGTGGTAGGAGAGAGAGAAAATAATAATAATATTATGATGTTTATATGGTGGATTTTAATGGAGATGGGGATAAGAGAGAAAGGAAAGATGAGATAAGAGTGGGAGTAGGGCAAGGTAGATTAATTGGTTAGCGGAAGGCGAAAAAGCCGAAGTGTGTGTAGTTGAGAGAAGCGAATTTGGGAGAAACACGATGCCTGTCATCATACCAATGACAACCAGGACAGCTCTATGACTAAGCAACAACCCCTATGGGATAGGCTCTGGTTTTCCTGACTGGTGCTCTCCACTTAAAGAGGATCTCTCGGCAGAGCGCTCTTATATTAACCTGTTTAATAGATGGCATAACTATAGAGTGAACGGACCTACTTAGAACTTAGACGGTGGGTAGTAAAGGTATGGCCATACACTTTTGTCACCTTACCCGTTACTAGAGGGCCAATGGAAATTTTTTTTTTTTTTTTTTTAAATCCATCAATTGTTTTAGGGTACAATTTCTGTATACAACCACTAGGTTACGACAGGGGGCCAATGGAAAAGGCAAGGTATATAATATATAAAGCATAATAATATAAGATTTTCAATCTCCGCACGGATCACTACATATACTATCTCTATTCCTTTGCGCACTTCCATCGGGACAAAAGAAAAATACAGCTCGTAAATTGCCATAACTTTGGAACAAATTAAACCCTCGCCACACTGTTGAAAAGGACACTTCCACCGTAACGATCAGCATGCAAGCACCTTCTTCAGACTTTAACATTTCTTCCCTTTAGTCACTTTTTCCTTTTATTCAACAAACTGATAAAGCAGGGATTGGAATGTGATGGCATTTATCTAGCAGAGTTGGTGAACAGCCGAAAGGGACAGAATTAATTTTATCAGGAAAAAAAGGCTTCCGGAATAGGAAGCACAGGTAAGTAGATATATCGGAACAGGGGCGCACGACAGAGGAGTAACAAGGTGTAAGAAGAAAATAGAGCATGACAAGCCATACTTTAGAAATAGTGAGAAAATAGATTTTTCGCTAGCTCTCACGCATGTGTTTCTTTAGTTACAGTACAACGAACAACCTACCCACCCCTGTAATGGTTAAATCAATATTCGAATTTTGGACACATATAACGAATTTGTTTGCAGACGAGTAGTGGCGGAGGTGAGTAGCTGAGGGGATGGGTTTGGGGAAGCAGGGGTAGGGGCCACAAATTGATGGCGAGAGTAGACAAATTGTGTTAGGAAGGAGAGAAGACCGTAGCCTGGGATATTAGACCCTGCGGATCCTTTTGCGGGGTGGTTTAGGTAGCTTGGGTGGCTTAGTTGTTGAGGGCTTAGATAATCCCTCCTGGAGTGCTGATTTGACGGTGTGGTCGTATGGGCCCTCTAAAAACTGTGCAACTTTCGTATACCCACTCCCTTCAGTCCGCTGAAATGGTGTTCGGCTATACCCATCTGCTGGGCTGGGACTGGCACGACTCCGTCCTATTATCATGTCCACAATTTCCTCATGCCCAGACCTAACTGCCCATGATAACGGTGTCCGTCCATCTTTATCTACCGTGTTGGGATTGACATCGCTCCTCTGCAATAGCACCTCGGCAATCCCTTTATGCCCCACCTCGGCAGCCATTGATAATGGTGTACGGCCCCACTTGTCCTGTGTGTAGGGTTGACGTTGTTCCGCTCCAATAGCATCTCCACAATTCTCTTCTGCCCCTTATAGACGGCCTGTGATAATAGCATCCAGCCTATGAAGTCGAGTGTATTAGGATTAACATCGTTCCTCTCCAATAGCACCTTCAGAATTCCTTCCTTCCCATAGGAGGCAGCAAACAATAGCAACGTGTGGCCACTCTTATCTGCACTGTTGGGATTGACATCGTTCCGCCGCAATAGCATCCACACTCACACTCGGCAGTCCATGATAATGTTGGCCCCAGCCATCTACCGCATCGGGGTTTACGTCGTTCTGCTCCAATAACATCTCCACGACCCCCACACGCCTATAAAAGGCGGCCCAAAAAAGTGGTGTGTAGCCACCACTCATCCAAGTACACCGCATCTGGATTGACATCGCTCCGCTCTAATAGCATTTTCACAATCTCCTCATTCTCGCCCTGGCAAACCCATGAAAAGGGTGTTCGGCCCTCGTTATCTGCTATATCAGGGTTCAGACCCTCCCGTTCCAGTAGCATCTTCACTACTTCATCGTGTCCCCCCCTCACAGCCCATGAGAACACCATGGCACCGCTCGGGTCAGCTGCGTTGAGATCCCATTTCTTGATCTCAAGCAAAGAAACTATGAATCTATGATTTCTAATACTCCGAAGAAAGCTCCACCGTGGAGCCCAGTGAACCTAGTTGGGTCATCTCCAGCATAGAAGGGCAACTCCCGTAGAGCCTTTTCTAATAGGAGAATCTTGCAGGATATATGCCTGTCAAATCCATCAAGTAGCTTCAATGCAAGAGGTATTGCAATTTCACTGGTTTCTCGTCGAGCATGCACTCCCCAGTAACAAGAAGCATACTTAAGAAAGGGAGCTGTCGGCTGGGGTAAAGCAAGAGCAGGCGAAAGGTCTCCGATGCACACAAAGTTGAGGTATGTTAGGCAAACCTCCGCAATCGCCGAATGGGGACTTGAGAAAAGTGCAGGATTGGCTAAGATATACTCCTGTAGAGTGAAATGCACAAGCCGGACAGTTGACGATGATGAATGGACCGTGACTAATCCTAGTCCGCACTTCATTATCGTCCGTATCGTAGGTACGTTGTCTTCGTTTAGATCTTTTGACCCCTAAGGCTTGACATAACTCGCCTGGCCGCAATGGCCGCTCCGAATATGCTACCCACATGATGGCTTCCATTCCTAGCCGCGATCTGGCCTTCTCCTGCGCCTTGATCCTTTCAAAAGTGGCAGTGTATACGTCGCTGACATCCTGGCCTTTTGACATCTGCTTAAGCTTTTCCCTCCTCCGATGGATTGTTGTCTCCGCAAGAATCGCCTTGATGCTGAGGGAGACAAGAAGAAATCTATCCATGATCATAAGTAGCGCGACCTCTACCCTACACGGGAAACTACTGGACATACATCTCAGACATTGTTTTCGGAATTAGTTTTATTATATCGGTTCTTAGGCCCTTGTCCATAGCGTCAGGTTCCGTGTCCCCGTCTAGCTTTATCCCCAAAAATGCCTCGGTGTAGCCCTTTGTTGGACTAATTGAGAGAGTATCGACACCGGGGAAGAACTTTTCAACCTCACCACGGACGAAAGGCATTCCAGTTAAGAACAACCAGACATTTGACAACTCTTGAGCGATAGCTTGCAGAGAGTTAAGAAAGCTAGTCCGATGCGCCGTGAGAGACTCATCCAAGCCGTCAATACATATAATCACCCGTTGTCGTGGCACACTTGTACTGATCCCAAAACGGTTCCATAGCCAAGGGAAAAACGTGTCCGGCCTCAAACATTTCCCACTTTCCGAGGTGTGATTTTCGTGCTTTAACTCCGGTTAACACACATTCGCGGTCTCTCTTGCGAACTTCGTCACAGAACGATTGTATTCGTAAAGTTCCTGATTGCTTCGTGACTGGGCGAGGGGCAGTGAGAGGTGACTCGTCCGTGAGCGTTACACAACCTATATTGAGCGAGCAACGCCAGTGAGCGGCAGCGCATTGGGAAGAAAAGAAGCCTACCACCAGTAATGACAAAGAAGTCGCCGGGCTGTAATGGTTCCTCGTCACGCAGGACGACAGCTCCCCCCGCATCTTCTATGTGATAGGGTTGGGTAAAGACGCAAACTATTTCAACCATGAAATAGAGGTTCCAATTAGTGACGCGGTAGGCAGTTTCCAATTGTCCGAGGAGAATTTTGCCATCCGAGCCCGCATAAACCTTTGTGGGAAATGGATCCGGAGGATCCACAGCCGCCATCTCTTATTATATAGCGGGAGAGGGTGAGGGAAGATTGGTTTTCGGCAAACAGAAATAAAATTTCCCAGCTTCTGGGAGCAGATGAAATTCAGCTTGTGTGTTGTAATAGGGGAATATGGGGGAGGTGCAGCGGTGAGGGAGTTGTGGTCTCCAAGGCAAACTTCTCAACTTCTGACCGGGGGGTATCCCTTAGACGGTCAGCGGCTAACAAACTCAAATGGGAACACGAGCACCCGAGAGTCAGCAAGGTTCCGTGTGCTTTAGCAAGTGGTAGCGATTAGGAGAGCTAAGTGACTGTATGTACACTGCTCTCTTTGGACTCTAAAATTGGTGTTCATTAGACATTACTCGGTCTAGATTCCTGCCTTGTAGCTGTGTTGTTATGAAATGAGTGACGATAGGGGCCCGTCTTAATTAATAACTAAACTGGTAGCGAATATAGGAGCTAGAAATAAATAGCAACAGCAAGTGAAGACAGCATCGCAATGAAGCTAGTAACCGAAACGGTATTATACTCCCGGGGGTAGTAGCCATGCTTCTAAACCCAATGCTAGATGAATACGGGTTTCAGCTATCACTAATGCACACTCAAGGGATCCGTTCATCACGATCGCTAAAACAGAAAAAAAAAGTACGAAAGTAATCTACCGTTAGTTTGACGCAATTGATAGCTATGAGGTACCCCAGAGGGATGCCGCTATCTAGATAACCGAATAAAACATCCCAGCCTTATCATTATTCTCGAATACTCTCAGACGCCTTCGCCAGATTTCCCTTTTTTCTGGTCGCCACCTGGATTCCTTTTAGAACCCTTCCTCTGCCGTTTAGGCTTGCCCCGTCCGCTATTCTGATCAAGCGGTTGGCGGTCGCCTTTCTGGGTCCTTAGTTTTTTCACCCTTTCTCCCTCGCTTCCTCTTTACTCCTTGATCGCTGCGGGAGCGGAGGACAGCATCTAGGCCATGGCTTCTGGCTGACGCGGGGTTGTTAGCAAGGGAGTTTGGGCAGCAGGGGGATGAAGGTGGGACTCTGGAACCCATGACAGGAGCAGTGTCACATCCAGACATGCGCTGGGTCTCTGGAACGTCCGAGGCGATAAGTTCTGAGAGGTGAGTGGTAGTGCAGAATAAGCCTCTCTGAGGAGTGGAAGAGGTGAGCGAGCTTGAGGACTGTGAACTGGGGAAGTGGCCCGGGTGCGCTGGTAGTGGGAAGGGGGTGTGAACCGAAGGTTGGACTGGGAGAGGAGGTGCGGCGCTAAATTCCGGTGGCGTCGGCAGAGGAAAAGGGACGCGGGCAGCAGGTTGGGTTGTGTGAAGGGATGAGGCGGGGGCCGTCAGCTTTTCTGCATGGTCTGATAGGTTCGTTAGTAGTGGTTCCCAGAAGAAAACAAAAATACAGAGAATCAAAGAGCTTCTATTTCATTGCAGACACTAGGGGATAAGCGGTGTGATTGTTGGTGGTGTAGGCTGAGCGTCCCGCGTAGGCTGCTGGCTAAGGTTAAGAGAAACGATTCAAATCAACGGTACTCGGGGGTAGGAAAAAGTCGGGCCCACCTCCATGTCCTTTCAGTTTAGGTTCTACCATCACCCGAAGACTGGCTCTGCATATACGTGAGAAAATGGTGTGAAGGATCAATAGAAAGAAACAATTTCACTACCCGCTGTGGTTTGCAAATGCAAAGGTTCCCCTCGATGTGGCCATAACACATGTGTTCGATTGCATCCGCATCGACTTGGAATTAATCCCATCATAATATTATCATATCCGATGCTTCAACATCATTTTTGGGATCGGTTGGCGATAATCATGGTCTTATCCGGCCAGACAAGCAAACAACCAGCTTCCGTTTCCATTCAAGAGATCTTGGGAACCCCTATCGTCTTCGTTATTTTATCCACTTCTGATCCCGCTAGCGCTCTTGCCCCCCCCTCGAGACTACTACTCTCATCCTCACTACGACTCTCTCTCAAATCTAACGCCGCTGATACCCCCAGCGTACCCCCCACCTCCCCCACACTTTACGCTTCTACCGTCACCACTATTTCTTCTTTTCTCACAGAAAACACGCGAGAAAATGGCACCCCACCAACCAACAAAGTCTAGCAAGGAGAAGTACACTTTCATTCCCCCTACCTATAATGAGCGCAATAACTTGCCTATTATTACCTGGTTTTTCGGGAAGACCTTTACCAAACAGTTTGTTACCCATAATTTGAGCCTTATTTAGCGATTGTTTTATTTTATTAACAAAATACAAATAATAGTAAGTTAGACTGGGGCCTCATCATCGTCGATGATGCCTCTCCAGATAGCACCCAGGAGGTTTCCAACCAACGGATCACCCCTAATAGAGCTGATCGTATTGTTCTCGAACCGCGTGCGGGGAAGCTGAGTCTCAGAACTGCATACGTCTATGGGCTTCTGTTCGCAATGGCTAACTTTGTGGTCATCATGGACTCTGACCTTGCCCATCATGTAAGTTCGCATAGCAATGGCAAATGATAACGGAAACTAACAATGTATTGTAGCCCAAAATTCATCGCTCATTTCATTGCCCCTCAGGACACGAAATATTATGACATTGTTACTGGAACCCGCTATGCAGGTAACGGGGGAGTTTATGGATGGGATTTTAAGAGAAAGCTCGTTTCAGATGGAGCGAACTTGCTTGCCTCTGTTGTGCTGTGAGATATACCTTCCAGATGGTATGGCTTTTATCCTATATGGTATGGTTCTATTACTTGTTATGAGATGCCGATTGTGGAGGACATGCGAGTGAGAAAGGGAGTAAGAAAGTATAGTTAAGGAGGAACTCTGCATATTCTTCGCTGCTTGCTCTTCATTCTATCTACGGCTATACAGGAGGGTTTATATAGTATGAAATACAAAGAGCGTTCCAAGGATTCCCATGTGCCAATATCCGTCCGATGCCCATCACGCGCATCCTTTCGATACATCCTTCGCTTTACCCTCCGACACTTATCAGCCATCAATGCGAATACTGATACAGGGTATATAGCCAAGAATACTCCTTCTTCCTCTTTGCCTGATAATAAGTGACAAACGAAACTAGTGACGAAATAGGAAAGATATCTAGACAGCTCGCATCCCAAGTTGTGCTGAGTGATCGCCGGTGACGTTCAACATTGCTGACACTTCCGATACAGGAAATGATGGTTAGAGCCTGAGGTCTTGGTTACTCAGTTGATGGGGTGCCAATATCCTTTGTTGGCCGTATTTAGGTGACAGCCAACTTGGGGGAGGCGAAATCGTGGAGTATGCTAAAGGGGTGTTCAGCCTCTAGCTCAAGGTATAGCGAGCCAATAATTGATCTCCCACGGCCATCACCCTTTCAAGGATTTTTGAGGACGGATCCTTCATGGATTACCAGAGAGGGCGAGGAACGAAGAAATGTACTTGCGGAATGTCATGCGTGTTACCTCTCCACCTACACACCTCCCCCACTCTTCAGAATTTAACCGTCACCCACACCTCCCACACCTATTAAACCCCCTCCGCACTCCCACTCCCGCAGAAACACCAACGACGATTCACTCCACGACCGTCACCAATACTTATAGTGTGTTCGATTCCTCTACCGTCACTCACACATCTGCTGGGGTTCCTGGCTCCGGCGCTGGCTGTCCCATAAACATAACCGTTTCTCCGGAATGTGGGGGGGCGGATATTCCTTGCCACTTAGGTTCCGCTATCACTCCGAGAGTAGCCCTGCATATATCCGGGAGATAGCTGAGGAAGCCACAATAGGATGAAATAATTTTACCATCGACTCTGGTTTGTTGATGAGAAGGTTTCCCTCGACGCGGCGGTAACACATGTGTTCAACGGCGGTCGCGCGCAAGTTAGGGGATAGCTAGTTACTCATTTCGTCCATGCAGTTGGTAATAATGGCGAGGCTTTCGTTGAGCCCCTAAGGAGATACCCACCCACCCATGGATTTCAGCTATTGTAGCTGCGTGGAAAGTTATCATCAAAGCAATTTTCCCACAGGACATTGACGACAAGCCTTTCAAGTTGGTATACCTCTTCAGCAGATTCCTATGCTTCCTAGCGCACAGCCTTTAATATAGTTAAAACCAAAGCCCAAATTAATGCTGTTCCCAACGCTTCCATCGTCAACAGTACAGCTACATCTCCGTTATTCCGGATTCTCTGGGTACCGATGCTTCCTAGATTAGAAGAGCGCTAGAGGCCTAAGTACAATGCGTTAGATTCCAAATGGAGGAGGGAGGTGGGGGAAGGCGCCGAAATAGGAAGGATATGGATGTGGAATATGGATGTGGAACGAACTTTCTTCTCCGTAAATGAGTCACATGCTAGCTTGAGTGTAAGTTTACCTTGGTTAGTAATACAATCAGGGGCATTCTAATGAATATTATGTTCTAGGTCGGGAAATCGATCTCTGAAGTAGAGGGGCTAGATGATAGCGACTTGGATAAGATCTATAAGGGTCCTGCAAGTAGTGCTGTAACGATCAGGCCAGAGACGGGCGAGCCTATTTACAAGCTTGCCGCCCATGCTGTCAGATTCTGATGAGCATCAATGGGGATTTGTTACTTGAAAATTTTCAACAAATCGCCCGCATCATACAGCTGAGCTAAATTGCAGAATTTTCTCACTTGACAAACTCTCACCTCTCGTCGAACTTGAAAAAAAAAAACCTGACTATATCATCGGACGCTTGCATATTGATTTTCGAAACAGTTGGCGGAAAAAAACCGACCGCTCTCCCGGATGACATTGAGAGGATTAACAGGTTGACCACTTCCGTGGAAGGTAGAGAGACAACATTTACACTCTCTGCCTCCCCCAATACAATTTATGATTTTGGGGAGTCCGGCAATTGTACCTTTGAGTGGATTACTACGGTGCATATTAGCATTAGAGTGAAACCATTCGATATGTACATACGGCGCCTAGTGAGTTCTCGCATCAACCTCTCGCTCTAGTGGGAGCTCACATAGTTATGCTAAATCGGTTTTCCTCCCTTACATCTGGTTGGCTCATTGACTCTAGTTTTCGCTTGGCCATCCTTAGCTCCAATCCGACTAACATGAGGACTCAATGCGCCACGAGTATGGTGGGTTGAGTAATGAGTTTGCGGAAACCCTGGAGGCGCCAGAGTTCCCAAGCGTCCAGTCTATCCGTCTTTTCCCTAGGACGGGACGGGCGCCGCATTCTCTGCCACTGCCCGGGACGGACGTCCAACTTGCAGTCCGCCCTAACCTGTGCCCGGGACGGACGGCCGGGCCCTATATGCTTTTCGAGTGATAAGATGTGATGTGGGCGGTAAAACGAAACGAAAGGCCAAGCACAAAAGACTGATCGCCAACAACGGTGACGAACTTTTTCTCATTCTACTGCTCACTAATACGCTCACGACTTGGGAGATAGACCGAGTCAGCCCTAACTCCTATGCGAGGAATGTGATAATACTTCAGACTATCACTTGTAGTTAAATAACACGGTTTGGATAGTGCAAAGTATAAGAAAATAGCGAAAATGAGACACGGTTTCTTGCCAAGGTGGCTAATCGGATGTGAGATATACTCCTATCCCCCTGGTATGAAAACGGCCCACACTTATTTTATCAATAAACCACGTATATCACACTACGATGCAATTCAGGGGGTGACTATCTATTATAGGTTAGTGTGAAAAATACCTATGGGGCCCGGCCGTCACCTACAGGACTGCAGTCATTATGGAAGATGGACACCGTGCCCGGCCGTCCTTACCCACCCTGCCCGGGACGGACGGGACTATAGGACGCCAGGGCCCTGCCGTCCGGACGGGACGGTTGGGAACACTGGGAGGCGCATCAAGGAACACGCAATACTTCCGGAATCCTCACAAGAACTTATCGTCTTAAAAGAACCAGAATGTACCACCGGTAGTAAATGTGATCGAACTATAACGAAGAGTTGTCAGCCTTGTGAGAAAACCGGACCGCCCAAAGGGATGAAATTCTGTGTTTCGGTGGAGATTATGTGGAGTATTATTACCTCTTACGGTAATCATATTTCAAGCAATGCCCACTCCAACCCTCATTTTCAGATTCCGTCTCTTCCCAGGAAATACAGTGTCCCGACCTCTTCTGGCTTGTACGGATTCCACCCATGCTCTCACCAGGTTCTGCTCTAGAGTATCTCTGTATTTTAAAGGTTCTTGCATAGTCAAGTTTTTGTAGGGCTTACACAATGAACTAGCAGCGTGGTGGTTACCTCAGTGCGAGGCCATTTGTTAAAGTGTGTAAATAGTATAAACACCGGCCTTTGAGCAGAGCTCTTAAGGGCCCTTTGGCTGGGTACTAAGTTACAGCATAAATGAAGCGCCGCATGGTTTAGGCCTAGATGTTACTCAATCCTAGGCTCCAATCAGAGGCTTCTTCAACGAGAGCAATAGATGGGCAAACTGACACTGGAGAATCAATTTCATGGTCAATGAGAAAAAAATGAAAGCATGATAGTAAATGATTTCACCCGGGCTTGAACCGGGGACCCCCAGCATGTTAGACTGGTGTGAAAACCAACTACACCACGAAACCATAAATATATGATTGTTGCCCTCATACCTCAACAGATCCCCAACTGCGAAGCCCCGCTTAACAGCTGTCACCATGCAGAGCTGCTAGGCTGCCGTTCATAGGCAAAACCTTAAAGTGGCCCTAATTGAACACCACGGTAGAGTGTTGGAGTTGCCTTTCCCGGCCTTCTGGCAGATTTTGTAATTTTGTCATTGGGGTGTACTGAGGGAGTCGCTTCTCTATGTGCGCTTACCACCATACAAGTATCTAAGAGAAGCAATTTTAGAAGTCTTAACATGAGGTCTAATTATTGGAGTTTTTATGATACTACGCTAGTGTCATTCTGTCGAGTAACCTACTTCCTTTTAATTAATTGGCTGAGGCGTTTTGTGCGACTATCGGGGGCTGTTGTCATCTTTGTTGTCCAGTCTTTTGTGTTTCCCCATAGCGTATCATGGTACAGTAGTCTATGATGACTACTATGCCTGCAGATTAGACATCGCCCGGAAACCGAATTGAAGGTGGGACAGAATTTGAGCGTGTCGCGATCCCTCACCTTGTAATCATGGCCAGTGCTACATACTAATACTAGCTTATTTTGGTAATGGTGATAGGAAAAACGTTGTGCTTCAGAAGTGTAGTGCTCAGAATACCGCAAAATCAGTACTGTTCGGCATTGCCACGACGGAAGCAAGAGTGGCCTCGTATATTTGCTCCCAAGTACTAAAAAGGGCTAATGTTCAACATTCAGCACGGGGCTGGCTAGGAGACAAACTAAATTGGTTGATCGGCACCGGAAGAATACCCTGTCAGCAGTGAACCGAGCGCGCTTCGCAGCCATGAATTTTGGCCACAAGGTAAGGGATACAGCGTTGTTGGTTCTAAGGGTTACCCGGTTTGTGGTTTTGTCCGTATGGTTGCATTTTTCTGTTGCCACTTTGCTTCTTATCTCGCATTCCCCACACCCTTGTTTATTCACACATCCAATCTGTGACTAACAAACATTCCCTCCTTCTGCCTAAGCTAACATTCCTTCCATTCCCCACAAGAACCAAAATACTAAACGACAAAGATAGTCAAACATGCAACCTGAAAGCCGTGCAGATGGACACGATACCCTCATCTATAATAATCATCCAGATGGGCACGATACCCCCATCTGTGATAATCGTGCAGATGGGCGCGATACCTTCATCTATGATTCCAACCACCGGGATACTTTGCTCGGAGGCCTCTGGCTTACGGAAGGCGTCACCAATGCCAATCTCTACTATATGGTGGAAATCATCTGCGTTTTTACCGATACCTTCGATATACACGATAATAACGAGCAGCTGGTTGAAAGGGATGAGAAACCCCTTCAACCTGGGAATTACTTCATCGTCACTAATGGTAGGTCTCTTCTCCGCTTTCTTCGCTGGCCATCAACGAGCATGATAAGACAATGTCGCCGATAGAATAATGTCGCATCTCTAGCAAACTAAGCGTATTAGTAAGTGAAGGAGATCTGCGCTATTTACTCACTCAGAACAGGTTCCATCACACTCACCGAAGAGGCTCCGCTACTTCGTGCCCTTTCGTTGCACTCCGGACCTCGCATCGAGGCGTTTCGTGATGCCGTACGTGAACGAGATCGCCGATGCGTTATATCTGGCATGCGTGTACTCCGACCTGATCTTGGGAGATGGACCTGCTTCGAAGTCGCTCATATCTTCCCTTTGGCATATGAGGATCACTGGAATAAGTCTAACTACAGCCGTTGGATCACCATTCCACCGGCCAATGAATCAGACGGAACCATCCACTCTGTTCAGAATGGGATATTGCTCAGTGCAAACATGCATGCACTTTTTGATGCTTATCATATATCAATCAATCCGGACGTATGAGCAACTAGATCCTCAGCTTTTCATTACTAATATTTAGATAGGATAATTACAAAATTATAGGTTTCGGACCCGAGGTCACCTATGAAAAAGACATCGCCGGTCGTCGTCTTGACCAGACCTTCCTCAACAATCCACTTCGACCAACCGATCAGCTTTTACGTTGGCATTTTCGCCAAGCGGTGCTGGTCAATGTGAAGGGCCTTGGCGAGCCTTATTTGGAGAATGATTTCCCGTCTGGTTCGGACATCATGGCCGAGATCATGGACGGCTCAAAAGCTGCGGAGAGAATGGAGTATGAACTTTTTAGTCGTTTTAACGCAGCGAGGCCCTGCGCTTAATGGAAATCAGGCCACCAAGTGATGCGTATCTAGTGCACAGCAACCAAGTGCCTCCCTGTCAACATTTGTGTTGAATACTCGAGTATGTTGTGCACAACGGCCTTGTCTGCTATGGCTTTTTCCTATGTCATTCCTTTGTATTGGCTTGCATTCCTTGTTGCGGTGGGACAGCTTTGGTTGGGTCTTCGCTATTCAGCGGCTATTTCGTATCGGCTTGGCATCTTTATACTCTTGAAGCTTTGAGTTGTATCTGGTTGTGAATCATATGATGCGTTAGGGGTTGAGAATTAGAAGCAGGTTTTTTTACATAGAGGGTGAGGTCACTCCTGTTGCTATCTAGATTGGTCTTACTCGGGAAATCGCCCGTGCAAAAACTAGCGAAAGAGAGAACAAATCTATTCTGGGTTAAGGTGAAGAGCCGAGGTAGGGGAATCAAGATAGTGAGATGAAAAAAGTAAAAACGTAAAATATATAGTACAAACACTACTGACCCTAGCAGCCCTCACACTGCCCGCAAACTACACACAACCCCCCCACAGCCACCAACAGCCCTAGCACTGCGCCGAACATATCCTATATTCAGAAATCGTATCCCCACGTTCATTCAACATATCTGGGATGGGGGCTTTTCAGTGCGATGCTCTTGTGGGAATAGTCTCCCGTGTATGCCCATTGAGTGAAAAGAGTGAGCACCTCTTCCCTCTCATCTGGTAAACGTATTATGCCCTCGATACCTTCTCTCATGTCATTGCTGACGTGCTTGTCAAGTTCTGGGGATATACTCGCGATGAGTTTTTTGTGTATCTCCATTTTTTTGCGCTTTGGTCCACGTACAACGTGACTGTTCCGCCAAATAGAAAGCTGATAAACAAATGCTAATCACAGGGCTCGAGCGGCACAGTTTGGGAAAGTGCGAGGTATTAGTTTTACTCTTTGTACTCTAGAGAATACTCAGTTGTGGGTTTATCGGGAGATGAAGGAAGATATCCACAACTTCTGCAAGACATAGAGAGCTGATCTGGTATGTATGGGAAAACTTGGTAAATGAACTACTGTAGTTAGGCCTAACTGTCGCGGTTGGAGGAATAGTACTTACCTAGCACGGTAGGCTCAAAAAACCACTAGCGATCTTGCTGGATCTCGTTAACGGGAGCGTGCAATTCCCTTAGCCTATCCAGCCAGGGTAATTGTGGCCTAGCGCCGCTAATATGATAGTAGGGTAGGGAATGTTCGTTGGAAAACTATCGTAGGCGAGTTACAGAGATGAGAGCGCAATAGAAATAAGCACTGGCAGTGGAGGCGTGGGCAGATAGCGAGATCATACCCGCGAATACCTTTTTTATTCTATTTTCATCAATAACTCATGCAAGATACTCTAGGTAGTACTATACAATACTAGGACGTATGAGCGCACCTTCGCAACCTTTGCGAACCGCTACGAACCTATACTTATAGGTTCCTACTGTGAACCTTGGACCCAAAATCAAACTCAAATTTTTGTTTTGACCATTTACAACACCATTTTTGGCTTACGGGGCACTTCCGTTTAGAGGGCTGATACTACTTCTTTCGGTATCGTGAGAATGGCGCTGGTGGGAGCTGATGTTAGTCTCAGCGCGAAGGGCAGCTTAACACCACTTTCATGGGCTACGAAGGGTGGGCATGAAGCAGTCGTTAAGATGCTGCTTGAGCGGGATGATGTCAACGCCAGCATTGCTGATAAACATGGCGAAACGCCACTCCTTATAGCCGCTCGCGCAGGATATGCAGCAGTGGTGAAGTTGCTACTAGAGCGTAACGATGTAAACCCCAACGGTGAGGATGATAATGGCGAAGCAGGGGAGGTTGGGAATAGGCGTTGAGGGTAAAAACCGGTAGTTTCAATAGTTACGGATCTTGTGATTGTTGGAAATCGAGTCAGTGTTCTGCATGGCAACAAACCAGGGTCACAGCGGAGGAACCGCAGGGCGGAGAAGGCTTCTGTAGATGATAAAACACTCGAGGGAAATAGCAATTAGGAGTAGGATAATCACAAGCTTGGGGAGAATTCCCCATATCCCTGCTAGCCTTGTATCATTGCTCGAAGGTTTGTATTTTTGAGGCGCAGACCGGTTTTCAAATTTTCGTTGTTGTGTTCACGTTCTACCGAGAATTTCATGGCAACCCGGTCATTGATACCTCTATCATACTATAGAACGAGGGACGAAAACCCCTTACACTCAACCCTGATGGGAACCTTTTGAAGGAAATATCCTCTCCATTTCGCGAACCCTAGCGCCTAAATATTTAGGGAAGTTGAACTTTACCCCAAGGCCACGTTTCATCAGCATATAAAGCTCTCTCGCCAAAGCTTCCTAACTCTTCCGCTGACAACATTGCCGAACATCATTTTCCAACACAGCGACAAAATAACAGGCGGCATTCAACGTGGATCCCCTTCAGTTGCGGTTCGCCAAAATGTCCGAAGATTACATCGCCATCAATCCTTCTAATACCTCTTCGCCTACCGCTGGGGCAGCAGGAAACCACGCCACGGGAAGTTACAGCAAGTTTCCCCTCCTTGATGAACGCACCGCGGCTATCTTGGTTGCCATCGGTGTACCCCTTTCCTTCCTTCCCACTTTCACACTTCGTACTTGGCACTTTCCACTTCACAAAAGTAAAAGCAAAAGCGACTAACAACTCCACAGCTACCCTTAATGATGTATCTGCTGATCTCCACGTTGGGCCTGGGGGTAAGCCGGGCGGTCGCAAGAACCGCAAGAACCGCAGGAATCGTAAGAACAGCAAGAACAGCAACAAACACCCTGTTGCCAAAACCACCCCTCTCCGCACCAGTAACCGCGTTGGAAAGAACAAGAAGAACTCTGCCACTGCCACCGCATCCTCCGGCTCTGCCCGCAAATCACCCCCTGGCTCCGGAAAGCGGAAAAGAGCCCAGCAGCGCGACAGAGATAGAAAAAGGAGCGAGAGGGAGAATGTTGAACGAAAGAAGTGGTTAGAGGACTGGTTTGATTCGGAGAATAAGAGAAAAGAGGAGCAGGCGGTTGATGGGTTGGTTGAGTTGATGGAGGGGTTTGGGATTTGTGCCGGGGACAAGGGTCAGGAGGAAGGGATGGCTGAGGGTTGGCAGGAGGGAATAGTGATGGATATGGACGGGCTGGAGAGGCAAATGGCTACACTGGAGGTTATCCGTGAAGATGGTGAGGGAGGTTTGTAGGCTGGTTTGTTCAAGTTGGCGGGGGGATTCATTATGTACTGTCTCATGGTACGTGGGATGATCTTCCCTATACCCCAGGGAGTGCTAGAGTAAATTCTACATTTATCATTACTCCCTCGTCTCCCTTCTGAACAGCAAACGAGAGCGGTGTCCACTCACAATTATTTGGCTTGTCGGGGTTAACCTCTTCCTGTCCGTGTAATATTTTTACCACTTCCTCATGCCCATTATGAGCAGCCCATGCAAGTGATGTACAGCCAGAAAAATCTCCTTCGTTGATATAACATCCCATCTCTATCAAACCAGCTACAAGTTCTGTAATTCCGAAAAATGATGCGCAATGTAGTCCGCTAAACAGAGGGGGGGTCTCACCATACCAAAGATACAAATGCTCTACTTGCGCCAGGAGAAATTTGGTCGGAATCAGGCCATAATTCTCCTTCAATTGCTCCAGCGCAAGTGATTTCGAGCAGTCAGAGAGCTCTCTTTTCGCATGGACCCCGCACTACAGAGAACAATATTCCAGAAAGGGTGTGTTCTGGGTATTTGGAGAAGGAGCGGTGGAAAGGGCTTTGACATGTTGGGAATTTAGATATGTTAAACAGATATCTGCCATTGCCGAGTGAGGTCAACTGAATATATCGGGGTGAGAGGACAGGTGCTCTTGAAGAGTAAAATGGATCAATCGCATAATTGATACCTCCTTAACCACAGTAATAAGCCCTGGACAGCAGCTAACCAATATCGATATCGAAGGGACGTGGCCAGTATTGAAATCTGTGAAACCTATCTCAACTTCGAGGGCGTGGTAGAGCTCATCCGCTGGCAACGGCCGCTCCGCATGACTGATCCACATTAGCGCTGTCATCCCGAGCCTTGGCTTGTCCCCACTTGCGCGTTTATCCGTTTGATCGTTGCATCATAAACATATCCCAACCCCAGCCCATATGCAATTTTGCTTAGCTTTTCTCGCCTCCGATAAAGTGTCAATTTATGTAAGATTGCATTGAGATTCAGGGAGACTAACAGAAGCGTAGATACAGATATATTAGCGGATAGTGTGGCGAGGGGCTCCCAGTGTCGTTGCCCCTACATACATTTCCGAACTTTTTTTCGGGAATCCTCTACAGAATTTCCGCCGCCAGACCCTCATCCATCGCCTCCGGGCTTTCGTCCTCATCTAGTCTAACACGAAGGCATCCGATGATATCACCTTCGCCCGAGCCAACAGATGCACCCACCAATTGCCCAAGAAGGCGCTTTTCAACCTCAGCCTGAATATGAGGCCTTCCAATGATGAATATTCGTGTGCGCGGAGACTTCTCGAGGAATTATTTTAGCGAATCAAGGAGCTTAACTCGGTGCACCACTCCGCATTCGTCTAGGGCATCAATACGCACAAATGTAGGTAGTGAGAACGTAACGGTCTGTGGCATCTTCACGATGCCCAGAAGCAACAGCCTTCGTCCACCAACGGCTGCCTTCTGCTCTTGAAAGGCCTGTGATATTTCCTCCGGAATCTTTTCCAGTCCGCCAACGATCTGTTTCAGTAAGGAACCGAGCATACTGGTCGCAGACTGCTCCTTTCGTGCTGCGAAATCAAAGTAAAAACATGTCATGGCTGGGTTTTGTCCCGTTACCTTATCGCACAGCCAATCCACTACTAGCGAACTAATATCACAGCTTGGTAGCACTATCTCCCTTTCTTCTCCCCCCCAAGAATAATCTCCGTTACCTGGTAAATGTCTTGCCAACCCTCGGAGCCCCATAGCAAAACAAGACTGCCTTATCACTTTCATCTTCACCACTGCAGTCATGCCAGCTTTTGAATTCTTCAGTTTGCATGAGCCATTCTCCCACATTCTCGACTGGGCGCTCTAGGATGTCCTGATGCCGTAGCCTGGGCTCTAGAGGAGATAGCCAGGTTAGGAGTGGAGACCTGTCATCGGCAATAGTACAGTTGTTCCACACATCAAAAGATTTTGTATTATTGAAGCAGTTGTTGTTGTCGTGAATAGTGTATTTAGACATCTTCCGCTTCTTGCTGTTTTCGCTATTCGTGAGGAGGAGCTATTGGGTATGGTCGGTTAATGATGTTCTGGTAAGCTGAAAAAAAGCGGGGGTTCCGGGTGCTACTGCGGAGCCCTGTTACGATGCCACTTCAAGTACCGAAGTCCACACAAACGACCATCTACAAAAGCCTCGAGCGCCCAGCGATGGAACAAGTCCAACTTGATCCATACTGGTTCATAGCAATCTAGGCAACCGGGACTGCAAAAAAACAATGGAAGCCACAAACATTATCACCGTGAGAATATCGTTGTACCTCCCCCACTATGTGCACGACCACTACAGTACTAATAAAAGACACCATCTGTCTCATCAAAAGTTCTGTGTCCCAGTTAAATCATGGGAGCCTTGCATAGCGCGAACCGTGATGATTTACCTAGCCAAGAAATCGTAATAGGCCCCACAAGGACCCTAATAATCCCCATATAATATCTCCTCCTCAGACAGGTATAATATCTCACACTGATATCTCTTTGTCTCCCGGGATTGGTTAAACTCAAAAAAAAACAAAAAGGGTTTCTACACCCTCAGCCACTTGGATTGTCACAATAAGCACTTTGCAAGCATAAAAACAGCTAACTTAGAGCGCAGCAGCTAATATCTACCCGATGTATTTAGGAACGGGAGCGAGGCTCAAAGAATGGAAAGCTCGTGCCAAGCCCCGGATATGATCTACCCCTGCTCCCCGTAGAAAAAAAAGGATACCCGGAACAAGTCTCGAAAATTCAGATTTTCACAAGATCCCTATCAACGCAAAACAGGTTTGGTTGAGCCAGACTTTGGATATCGCAAAGCCCAGGCCAATTTCTACCATCCTAATGTGGTGGATAATCAATTGACATCGAGGTAGTTTTGTCGAGTAGTTGTGGCAATGGCTATTTTGGCTTAATAAGGGAAGGTGATGATGGCCTTTGTCAATCTCTATTCTATGAATCATATAGGAATTCTTGCTTCACCAAGGCCTTGCTTCGCAGTGGGCTGCTCTGGTACACCATGAGGATATTACCATACACAGAAAAACAAGACGGTATGTCACCTAATGGAAAACATCATCGAAAGTATTTTACTTCACCATTCAGCTGAAATTTCCCTCTTTCAATCCCGATCATGACCCTCCGGAATATTTTCACACAGCATCATGCAAGTAGTAAAAAGGGGTATCATAAATGTACATAGCTTACTTAAGGAGGAAGCCACTCATAATTTCCGAGAGCCGAACCACGAGCATCTTACTGTAACATTAGGACTTTTCCCTCATATCTGCATTACCCATCACACCAATAGCAGGTGAAGTACTGTAGATGCTGTTTATGCAGGGACACAATGGCCGCCCCGCAGGTGGCATAGATATCCCATGTGCGATCTCCGCAACTGATTCCAATTGCTTAGTCCTCTACTACTAGAGGTATCATATTCCCGCCTCTTCGTATATAGGTAATGAGAATGCTGATATGAGCCATGTGCTAAGTACTCGGGACACTCTAATTTTAAAACATAAAAAAGGCTCGGCTCTATTGCATTTTGCCTATGCCCCTCTCTCACGCTTCCCTACAGCTCGGACTTCCCCGGCTCTTTCTGTGTGGTGCGCGAACTTCCGTGTGGAAACTTGAAATTACTTGCGTTCAAAGCTCCAAACTAAACCCACTCTCGTGTTTACCAAGAGATTGCAGCTAAGATTGATACAACCTGAGTTAGCATCATACCGGATTAAGGCGAATTGGCAGTGAAAGGAACAAGGAAACCATAAAATCAGCAGGATATCATATGTAATAAGCGATTAATCATGCCCATCGCTTAACGTAGCTTACGCAGAGCTTTCAGGGGTTAATCTATATCCATTGAATAATCTACTCTGGTGGTGGGTAATAGAGAGGTTATAACTGGGTAGAGCTATGAATAACTCCCCCTCCTCTGATACGCCAGTAGATGGAACCGTATGGCGCGGTGGGTTCTTTCATCCCAGTTTTTTCAGCAGGACTATGTATCCATAGTCGGACGTTTGCTTGTCGCGATTGGGAAAATTCTTTGTGATTGTTGATGGATTGGTGGTAGGAAATGACCAGGAGATATGTAACTTAGTACGGTAATTGGGCTTGCGCGTCTGAGCTGCTCGGTGATTGGGCACGCGGTAGTCAATGGTTTCACCCCCTATGCCGGTAGGCATAGGACACAGGAATCTGGTTTGTCGTTTCTTTTAGACGGCATAAGGTAGTTGGCTTGTATTTTTTCGTCCTTTATCCCGGTCTGAGCTGCGCATAGTATGTAGGGCTTTAGGAATCAAAATGGCTCTAGATTATTTGAGATTATGGGGGATCACGATGACTCTGAATTGTGTGTTTCTCTGAGGTTCGGTGCATTTCCGGGGTCGGCAAGGGTTTGGAGAGATATGAGTTATCTCTTAATCTACTCTTAGCTAGAACCCCATCGGTGGCTTCGTTCATCACTTTATTTCTTTCTTGCTCAGCGAGCCCAGTGGTCTCATTCTTATTGATGTGCGGTTTAGTTGTTTCTTCTGTTTTATTGGTTGTGAAGTCGGTCGGTATGATAAGATATCCGGAGATGTTAAACACAGCCGATCTCGCGAGGCGTACTATCAGGGCGTTGGCCACTCACCAGCGCTAATCTAACTTCTCCTGCGACAATCTTGTAGTCAGCGATTACTTGCTACAGTGTGTCATGTGCTACCAAGTTGAATGAGACTACCTCTAGAACCTGAGCGGCCAGTAGGTATCCACCTGAGACGATATGGCATTACCCATTAAGCCGTATCATTTATGGTAACTAGTCTCCTATGAGAGGTATGATCTATACGCGCCCGTTGAGAATCCCCTCAAGAAGCTTTACACTATCGTACACCACATTTCTCTATCTGAAAAACCCTACGATATATACGATTTGCGGATCATTCAGAGGTGGAGAAAAAAGGAAGAAAAGGGAAAAATAACGGTACGAGGAAAAAAGAAAGGGGGACATACAAGCAGGTATTTACAGATAAAGAGTTACGTAAGGCAGAATGAAAGCTACAAGCTATAAACTCCACCTTCTTACAACAAGAGAACTATCCCCCGACTAGTGAAAGTCTAGAGAACTTTGTAAACAGGAACTCATGACCCCGACCCAGGTAGGGGCGACAGAGAATCTGCAAAACGTGTGGGGGAGCATTAGGCAAATGGACATTCGGTCCTGGTGGGAGGTTCCCCATCTGGAAAGGGCAATATCTAAAGGTATTTATCATGAGTAACGTGCTACAAAAAGGGGAAGGGCGGCGGTTGTTTCCACGAGGCGGTGTCTTCTAGGCCTTAAGTCGTATTGGGGAGGTCCTCTTCCACTCCAAGTCTATAACTAGACATCGGCAAAATATGTCCAATAGCCTCTTCCCCTAATCCAGGCCGAGATCATCTACTCTCATCGTCCTTGCTTTCCGATCCGCCTATCTCGCTCTTGCCTCCATTCAATATGATATACTCCCCCACTGTATACATAACTTCTTCAATTGCGAATAAGAGTCACGATACCTCCGTGAAAAGGCCCGGCACCCTAGGAGTACTGCAACTGCCCCACATAACACGAAAGATGATGACTTATTCGGTTAAGAAGTCGAGATAGTCTTCGCAAGGGCACCGTGCATAAGAAATGTTCGAATGATGACTGCTTAGTATTTTGCCTTGAGGAACCTATTCTCACCGAAAATCACCCCCAGTATTCCGGGTCTATTAGGCTCCTAAAGAAATTTTTCACACTCTTTGACACTTGTCCTTCCATAGTAAGCACTTACGGGCATGTGAAAAACTGGAGGACTAACACCCCGGCCAAGTCGAACCAGCACATCAAGGATTTATCTGACATGCCCAAATATTGAAAAACGGTTGCAAGAATGGGAATTTTCTATCTGTACTGTACTCCCGAGATCCTATTTTTCGATCATTACCGACACAGCCGATCATCCGCTGAGACTCACCGGAGAAGGTAAATCCGCTAAAAAAAAAACTATCTCGCCAGCAGAGTTCGCTAATTGACGAGCCTACTTGGAAGTTTAAATCATTCGCTGATTATTCCCACCTAGATCGCGGGAGTCCACCCTGATCCAGCTTGAGCATGCCTTATGCATCATTCGGGGGGAACAAGCATACGAACAAAACTTCAATGCCGAGCACCCAGCCCAGCCCTGACAGACAACAGTGCTTTAGCCACACATGCGGTAATGAGACCTGTAACTTAATTCGCACTGCAGTCTCACATACCATAATCCCGTACCAATTCCAAACCTGACCCATATTTCACCGTACCGGGGGGGAAAAACTGAGAAAGAGCGGATAGTAGGTAAAGTTTTCCCCTCCTCTTTCAATGGAAGCGTATTCACTTTTAAGCTTGTTTCTCAGACATCTTTTTTCCTACAAAAGTTAGCTCTTGTTAGTAAATGTTACACCTGCTGGAGCAGTAGTGGTGGATCGCCAGTTGGGACTATTTTTCTTTTCATGTGGTCATCTCTTTCTTCATATGTTTCCCTTCGGCTTTGGTTGACATTCCGAGATTGTTTAGAAAAAAAAAGAATTTGGACAAAATCATTGAATTTTGTTCCCTCATGTTTCTACCTAGTGCTATAAAGTTGATAGAAAGGGACCATGAGACAAGTTCGCTGACATGTTTGATTGTTGGATAGGCACTTTGCCCGAAACTGGGGTGCGTCCTCTCCGTCATAGCGTTAAAATACAAAAGCAAACGTTGTCCAATTATTTCCATGCTCCGCAATCCGCAGGTACCAAGTTTCTATCTCAAAGCTCTAGGGTAAAAAGACATTATAAATCAGTCGAGAATTTTAATTCTAGAAACCCTCCCGCCACCCCACGGACACCCACCCACAAACGGACAACTACCGGGAGATCTAATTCTACTCATCGGGGATTTTCCCACGTTCAAGAATCTTAGCTCTTGCAATGACTCTGAGTCTCTCCAGACCAAAGTAAACACGGCCCAGTGGGTCCATTCCCAGGGGGCATTCCCCCACGTAAAATTCATTCAAAGTGATGAAAGGGTCGATAGGCTCCTCGGCTTGGTCCGCGTCGTCTTGGTGGTCGTCGTCTTCGTCTGGGTTCTGGGGGTCTTCGGCGTCGTTATCTTCATCGTCGTCTTCGGCGTCATTATCTTCGTCGTCGTCGTAGTCTTCGTCTGCCTCGTCGTCTTCATCTTCTGCCCCCTCGTCTTCGTCTGCTGCCTCGTCGTCGTCTTCGTCATTGGCAGCTTTGTCATTGGCTTCATTTTCGGTGTCTTCGTCGCCGTTGTCTTCTTTTTCGTCTTCATGGTTGTCTCCGTCTCCGCCACCCCCATTCTGCTCATCTCCATTTACACTGTCCTCATCCTCTTCTGGAGGCAGAATATTCTGTAAATAAAATTAAGATGTTAGTTGACAATAGTAATCATATTAGGTATCAATTGAAGAGCCTTACATAGTGATCCTCCTCACGCTCCGCGCCCCCTATTTTAAAAATCACGCTCCGCGCCCCCTATTTTCCTGACCATAAGTTTTACAACACCACAGTTTCTAGTGCACGATCCCCACCCACACCTTTTTTCAAAATCATCACTCGGGCCCCGGCCCCCTTCGTCGCCATGGATCCCCTCGGTCCCCCTATCTCTCTCTTCCAGCCCCACTCTGGGCCCCCGTCTGCTACCCCCTCTGTCGCCGAGTTCTCTCCAGAGGCTCGTTTTTTGGCCTCGCTCTTTGAACGCACTCGCGCCCTCATCAGTTTCACTCCTGAGCAACTTCCCTCTTTGTCCCCCCAGGAATGTGATAATCTCTCAATTGCCGAAAGCTCTCTCGTCCCCCTGGTATGCGCCTCCCTCCACGCGGTCAACTCTCTCGGCACCCAGCTGGAGGAGCTCCGCTCCACAGTCCATGATCTGCAGTCCCAGGTCGCCAACTCCTCCCCGAACGAGCAACTTCGGGAAATCCGAAACGCCATACGTGACCTGTCACATAGGATGGCATCCCCCCCTGTCGCAAGTGCACCCCAGAAGGGGTCCCGGCCCCCTCCCCCCCCTGCTCCTCCCTCCCACCCTGGTCCCTCAGGCTCGACCTATGTGCCCCCACCCGTGGGCTTCGCCCCCCCCCCCCCCATGCCCCCCCACAGGCAAAATCATACGCTCAGGTCATCCATGGTGGCACATCGGAGTTCGATGCTGCGGTTAGGTCTAACAAGGCCAGAGCCAAAGGCAAAGGCAAGAACTCTCCCCCTGGCACTTCTGCGAATAAGGTCGCGGCTGCTGCGCAAGACGCCTCTCAGAAGGGTCCTGCCCCCATCCCCAGCGCTGCCAGAAGATTCTTTGCTCCCCGGACTACCCACTGCCCTCATCCTCAAGAATCCTCCATTCGTGTTCGTTTTCCCGACATCGCCGCCTCTGTCCTCCGGGAAGCCGGCTCTGAACTGCCTAAGTCGTTCAGGGTCTCGGTCAGCCCAAAGGGGGCCGTCTCCCTCACTGTGGCCGACCCTTTGGTCCCCGCCTCCTGCTACGCTCCCTTCTTCGATGCCTTTTCGGCAAGACTTAACCAGTCCTTTCCCGTGAACAACAACCCATGGGAACACTTCCGCTATGCCCCCACCGACGTTCAGTTTGCCATCCACGGGATCCCCATAGACGCGCATCCCGAAACCGACGAGGAGCTCCACCCCCTCCTTCGTGCTGGCGTTGACAACGCCAAAAACCTAGTTATCACCCGCTCCCGTTTTCTGAATGCTGACCGTGCCTCCAGAACTGACGGAAAGAAAGCCTTCTCCGTAGTCGTCCACGTCCCCGCGGAACTTGCGTGGCGTATGACCGACCCCCCCCGCATCCTCCTCTTTGGCGACAATCGTGAAGTCAAGAGGGCCTACTCAACCAACGCCCAAAGCTAGTGCTACAATTGCTGGAAGTTTGGCCACTTGAAACCCCTCTGTAAAGAGTCCACTGTTTGTCAGCTTTGCGGTGGTCCCCATTCAAAGGCGGACCATCGCTGCTCCAACCCCACTTGCCCTAAGGAAGGGAACCTCCGGCCGGTTCTGGGATGCTGCATTGCATCCCCCGCCAGATGCCCCAACTGCCACGGCCCTCACTCAGCCAGGGACAAAGACTGCCCCGAACGCCCCCCCGCCAGCCCCTACTCGATGCCGCTCCCTGTTGACTCCGACGCTATGGATACGTCAGGATCTTCGAACCCCCCCCCAGCTCCAGCCCCATGCACCCCTGAGCCCCGCCCCGGGATGCCTGGCGCGGACCCCTTGGTAACCCCGAGGCCGTTCCCCTCCGTACCGCCCCTCCGATCCTCCTCCAGGACTGGACGCCCACTCCCCGATGTGGTCCCCAGCCCCTCCCCCGCCCCTAGAGACACTTTGGCCTCGCGCCGGTAAATGTCTCACAACCCTGATGACCACCTGAGGGGGCAGGCCCCCCTCCGTTCCTTTCATCTTGTTCAACACAACTGCTTAGGGAGCTGGAATGTGTTTCTTTCCTTGTTTAATTCGTTTGATAAAATTTCTAACTATCCATCTGTGGTGGCCCTTCAAGACCCTCCTTTTTGGAGGGGTCGTCTTCCTAGCTTTCAAGGTTTTGAGAGTTTTTTTCCTGCGTCTTCCTCCCCCAAACCCAAGGTTGCGTTTTATGTTTCATTGGATTTTCAAAAAGAGGTCTCTGTTCTTCCCGTTTCCACGGGTAGATCGGATTTGTTTTCACTTGATGTGTTTACCAAAGATCTGTTTGGTGCGGGGTTTCCATCGTTTCGTATCTTGAATTTGTATAATCCTCCGGCCAAGAATCGGGGTACGGTTTCCATCCCCCCTCATTTGGCTTTTCCTGTTCTTTCGACTCCCATCCTAGTGGTTGGGGACTTTAACTTACATCATCCTCTTGCTGATCCCTCCCGGCGCCACTCCTCTGAGGAGCTGGCTTTATCTTTCCCTTTTTTTCAGAGGGCGTCTGAACTGGGGTTTTCCCTGTTAAACACCCCTGGTGTTTTTACAAGGTTCCCCTTTGGTGGCACCTCCAGAGCTTCTGTTATTGATTTTGCGTTTGCTTCTCCTTCACTTCGTTCGTTTGTTCAAGGCTGGGATGTTTCCCTCCCGTCTACTGGCTCAGATCATGTTCCTATCTCCATTCTGTTGCAACACCCGAAGTTGCATCCTCCCACTCCCGCTCCCAACTGGGCCTTAACAGACTGGGGCGCCCTTTCCCCCCTTCTAGCTGACCTTGAAATCCCCCCGCCTATTAGTAACCCCCCTCGGGTCGCCCTCGAGGCCTGGTTTGACTTATCTCTTCGCTCGGTAACTTCCCTGTTAGTCAGTCACACTCCACTCTCTCGCCCCTCAACCAGGTCCAAACCCTGGTGGTCCCCCCTTCTTTCTCTGCTGAGGAAGGAACATCATTCGGCATCTCGCAAGGCGAGGGCGTCTCTCTCCCCGCAGGACAGGCTGGCGGCTAGGCTCTCGAGAAACGGGTATTTCAAGGCCATCAAAAGTGCCAAAAACTCCCACTGGAGGCGTCTCCTGGCAGATGCAACCCCCCGCTCCATCTGGACGGTCAAAAAGTTTTCCTTGGGCCGGCCGGTCTCTCGCTTCCCCTCCTTCCCGGATGCCACCACCCCGATGGACATCAACTCTTCCCTCCTAACCCACTTCTTCCCGGAGAAACCAACTCCCTCTCTGCCCGCTAGGCTGTTCGAGTTCGGTGACGCCCCTCCCCTGACTCCTGAGGAAGTCTCCTCGGCTCTCTCGAAGTGCTCTCCGTCATCCGCCCCTGGCCCTGACAGTATCCCCTACGCCGTGTGGAAGGCTCTACATAGGGCCCACCCCCTCATCCTCACCTCCCTCCTGTCTCCGCTTCTAGTGTACGGTCATCATCCTTCCTCCCTCAAGCGGGCCCATGGTGTCGTCTTGGACAAACCTGGAAAGCCCTCCTACGACTCCCCGACTTCCTTCCGCATTATTGTGTTGCTGGAAACCGTTTTTAAAATCCTTGAGAGAATTGTCGCCTCTCGTCTCTCCGCGGTGGCCCGGTTCCAAGGCCTCTTGTCCCCCAACCAGTGTGGGTCCCTCCCTACCCTCTCCTCCTTTGATGCCTGCGCGGCCATGGTCCACTCCGTCCGCACCCTTCAGAGGTCTCGCAGAAAGGTTTCTTCCCTCTTCCTGGACATCAAAGGCGGTTTTGACAACGTTGATGCTTCCATCCTCTGTTCCCTCCTCCGAAGGAGAGGAGTTAATCGCTATTTAATTTCTTGGGTTTTTTCCTTTTTAACTGACAGAAGGTGCTGTTTGTTGTTTCAAGGGTCTCCCAAGGTTTTTTCCCCTGTTACTGTTGGAACCCCGCAAGGGTCTCCTATTTCTCCTTTGTTATTTGTAATTTACGTTTCTTGTTTACATGTTGAGATTCCGAGGGGAATTATTTTGTCTTATGTTGATGATTTTTCGATTACTGTGGCTTCTCCTTCATACCGCACTAACGTCAGGCTGCTTCAAAGGACCTTTGGGGTCATGAAAGCTAAGGCCATGGCTGTCAGGGTCGGTTTTTCTATTCCCAAGACGGAGCTCATCCACTGGCGCACCCCGAAGCAAAGGGATCAGCCGGACGAGCCCTCCCCCCCCCCGATTGCCCTAGACGGTCAAGTTTTCTTTCCTGCGAGCCAACTCCGCTGGCTGGGGTACTGGTTCCTCCCAAATATTTCTTCCACGGCTCATTTCTCCAGACGGCTTGCCCTCTCTCAAGCCGCCTTCGCGGCGGTCAGGAGGCTTTCGGGGTTCGGGGCCGGGGTTTCTCCCCATCTTTGCCACAAGCTGGCCTACTCACTCATCTTCCCCATCCTTTCGTACGGGGCCGATCTCTTTACCCCCACTAAGGGACTGCTTCACATGATGGACGTCCATTGGCACCACGTGCAACGCTGGGTCACGAACTGTTTCAGGTCTACCCCAATCCCCATTCTGGCGGCTAAGGCCGCCCTCCCCCCCTTATCTGTGCTTCTCGCTCACAAGCGCCGAATGGCGGCCCTGCGACTCTGTTGCTCCCCACCCACCATCAATCCTGCTGCTGCTCGCCTCCCTCCCTCCTTTCCCTCCGTCCTCCCGAACCGGGAGAAGGAGGACTTTCGCTCACTCTGTGTTGGCCTGGACCCTAACGTCAGGCCTCTCCTCTGGTCCACTCCGGAGCCGAAGCCCCCTGTAAGGACTCACCTGCCGGTTGACGCCCTCACTCATCTTGTCCTCCCCCTTCTTGGCGACACCCCTACGTTACCTCTCCTGGGATCCTCTCTCTTACCAGACCTCCCGGACCTCCCCTCAGACGCCCTTATGAGGGCCTCCTACCGCACCCTCCAGCGAAAAGCACGGACCTTGATGCTTGACTCGTGGAGGCTCCACGCCCCCCCGCCGGACTACTACACCTACCCCCTCACTACGACACCGCATCCTTTCATGGGCCTTGGCAAATTTATGGCCGGCCGAATCCATCAAATGAGGGCCCAGAAGAGCTACCTGGCTGCCCACCCCTCCTGGTCCCAACCTGAGCTCTCGCCCCTCTGCCCCGTGTGCGGAGAGGAGGACGAGACCTTCAGCCATGCCATCATCCGTTGCGAGGTCAAAGCAATACCCAGGGCCCTCCACCTCCAAGGTGTGCTCTCGGTTGGGGAAGACTCCCCACTTTGGCACTCTGCCCAACTCCTCCTCGGTTTCGCCCGGTTCATTAACGAAACGTGCACCAACTTTCCTCCTTCCATGGCTTTATACCGCGCCCTGCCCTTAGGTTCGGGGTCGGCTTCCCCCTGTTCTTCCACATAAGGTGGGAGTTGTTTATCTCGTTTGGTTTTTTGGCCTAATTTGTTTTTGTTTTGTCCAACCGGAGGGTTGGCATTTTTTATTTTAAGTTTTTATGTGATTGATTTTTCGCGTTAGCTTTTGTTAAAGTGTTGAGTTTTCGCGCTGGAAATTTCCGTTTGTTGGTTATGTGTCGAGTACTTGACACGATTTGGGGAAGTTTGTTTGAGTTTTTACTTTGTTGTTTGTTTTGGGATTAAGGTTTTCTTTACGCCATAGCTAGCGCTGCATGCGAGTTCTTGTACCTTAACTAAGAATACATGAGATAAAAAAAAAAAAAAAAAAAAAAAAAAAAAACATAGTGATCCTCCGAAGAATGCCCATCGAGGTTTGAACGGTTAATGGTTAAACGACAGCCTATACGATTTCCGGTCCTTGGAAAGAATTTGACCTGAATGACCACTCTTACCCGACCCCCTGAGCCTTTTAGCCATAATGTTGCATCTCTCTGAAGCTGGATAGCAGGCTCGCTCCAACCGGATTCCAAGACAACTGATGGGTACGGGCCGGAGAAGATATAATCCGGAGCAACACGCGGAACAAACGTTAGATCGCCCTCCTTCTTGGATCTCGTGTAGGGTGCAAGGAAATTGTCGAACTCTTTCGCACCTGATTAGCTCGGTTTCACCATCTCAAAATAGCACAATTGGGAATGAACGAGGTGATGGAGTAATCTCCATGCTTTCTACCCACACCACCGGAATTGCCCCAGTCACAAGGCCTTTCTGTATCATTTCTAGAATCCACCCGGCTGGGGACTCGTGCAGCGTCGATGGAATAATTACTTTTAAGATTTTTTCGAAGGAATTCCAGTGGACACTATAGCACTGTTTAGCTGAGTAGAAACAACAAGAAACGAAACAGGGTGGAGCAGGGAGTTACCGAAAAGAATACTGTTCTAGATAATTTGTGCGGTGTCGCAACCCCTGCTCGACTTGTTCGAAATGCCTTGGGTCCACGTCATAAAAGACTAGCATTTCCTGGCTACGGGTCTTGATCGCCTCCTTTACTTTATTAAAAATCGCATCTGGCTTCATCAATCTCCTGAATTCTTTAACACCCGACATTATGGCACACGTTTCTTGAGAAAATTGGATTGAGTGAGGGAGGGAGCGCGGGAGTAGTTGAGTTGACGATAGTTGAGGATGTGTCAACCTTGTTAGTTGGTGGCTGAGTCAGCAGATACCCTCCGTAACCATTAGGTTACTGGCACTGTACCGGTACCGTAAAAACTCTTGAGATCCGCCATCTCAGGCAGCCCCCTAATCTCCGGATTCTGAGTCAAGACATTCGGAGGGGGATTAGCGTTTTCCTAACACTGTAAAGATCAGCCCGCTTGACATCTTCGATCTCGCTAGCCTCTATTCGCAATTCTATCAACCTGTCAGGCTAAACTAATCCTAGGTAAACGCGCTGATCATGGCTGATAATCTGATGGCGAATTTCAAGAGTTTTTACGGTATATGATATCTCTTTTAGGGCCTGTTTGGCAACGCCGAGTCGGCTTCTCCCCCTCCCACTCCTCTGGCATCACCGGCCTTGGGCGCGGAATTGCTCGCAGATCTACTCGTCGTTAGAGCCCATCCACTGCGTTTACCGTCGGTTCCCTGTCGTTGTCCTGATTTCGACTTTACTTTCCATGGCTAATTAGTAAAGTCTTCGACTTCTTTGTAGTCTTAGATGATGATTTTTCCGTCAGCGCTCATAGCCGATGATTAGAAATGGAAGTTTGAGGATCAGTTCTCTTGGGGAACCTTCTTGAGAAGTTCTATTTCTATAAGATTCTAAGGTAATACAGCTAATTCCTAACGTTGCGATGTCAGTATAGCAGAGGGGGTATTCGGTTCCTCATGCATGGTACCAAGGGGAGGTTGGGGCAAGTAGTTCTTTTGGAACAGTCGAGCCATAGTAGGGTAGGCGGATATCGCTTGATTATGCTCGCTCTCTGCTGCAAAAGTGTTGGAAAATGCGGTCGAGACTGTTGAAAGGGTGGATTCATGATTGAGTCTTTGGAGAAGAAATACCTAGAGCCAGCAATTCTACTAATGGTAAGGGAATAAACGCCACCTGAAATCCCTGTTACTGGGTTTTCCGGGCAGCTCTCTATCATGTGATGAGATATTAAGAAAAGGGTGCCCCATTTTCTTCTAGCTCATATAGGCATACCATGGGAGTAATAATGACTCGGGGGTTATCGCAAATGTGCGGACCTGGGAGGGTATTGTACTATCATAATATGGACGGGTCCATCTCGCGTCCCTCCACCTAAATAGAAACCCAAAAATCACTTCGGACGGAAATCCCATCTTGCCCCCCTTCTTTCCAATCATAAATTCAAAATCACTGAGATTGGAAAATCCATGTTGCTAGCCCATATTATTCCCTAATCACAGCAGCATCCCCAAAGATCCAACTCTCTAACTCCTTGAGGAGTTTGGATAAACATGTGTCAAAAATGATCTTTCGAGGATGCGAGTGCAGTGAGCCATCGTCCGGGAAGGAGGTTCGGCATCTACATCAATAGAGATGGAAACTGGAGCAGAGTCCCCACTGAATAATTATGGCTGTGCGCATACTGGGTTCTAATCGATCCTAACCGTTCGCAAAGCGAGTCTAGAAGTGAACAATCGCCGTGCGTTCGCCTCTGGGCCATAGTGAGGGGGCAGGCAATTGTTTAGGTTTCCCTCCAGCCAGAGTGGGCCTTTATTGGGACAAGCATGAAGCTGGGGGGAAAAAAATATTTTTTAGCATAAAAGTTAGAAGTGAATGGTAAGTTAACAGGGGTTATGAGAGATGAGGTAGTTTTATTTTACTATCTGACTCTGCCTTACAAAGTCTGCCGAAGTAGCCTATAAGGTTCGAGCGAAGAACTAGCAGTCTACAGGTAATTTCTGCTTAATTTCCTCCCTCTCCTACCAACAGGGAGTGCATATCCAACAGTCGTTTTTCTACCTCCATAGCAATCTAGAGCACCCGCTTGAAGTAAATATTCTTGTCATGCCAATACTGAAACACGGCATCGACACCGCACTCCTTTGACATCGCCAAATCTAACTCCAAGGCCCGACGCATGCGCCACATGGCATCTGCAACATCGAATGTCGGGTGATTGCCGCAGTAGGGATGTCGGCAGAGAAAACCCGCTGGGGCAAATTTGAGCCATTCCGGTGAGCGGATCAATTTCATGCCCAGGAAGTATTTTCTAAATGAATTTGGTAACGGCGGTACCGGCGCTACTGCACTCGGTGCACCACTTGCTAACACCTTTGCTACTCCGGCCACGCCTATTGCCGTCTTCAACCTTGCGGGTTAACCGAATGACTTCAGTGTTGATGGCATTACACCGAACTTAGCATAGAGGTACTGGAGGCCCATATAATTAGCTTTTCTATGATGCTAATAAAAGGTGACCAAGACGAAATAGCTAATTTTGTTTGGCGGCAGACGAGCTCTCGTAGCAGATTGACGATACCTGTGAGGTAGAAGACTTTGATCATTGCGACCGCCCTAGAAGCACAATTATGTGAGCCCGGAAATCCCTTCAGTAGTGAAATCGAATTTTGAGAATACTTAGGCTAGATAGGTTTGATATCCTCGCCCGAAGAGAGGTCACCATTATCGGTCGAGATAGTGACTGTGTTGGGATTGGTTGAGGGAGCATTAAGGTTATAAGACTTCTTGCGGGGACATGGGCGGTTGGTTGGCTGGAACGCGTCCAACCTGCCCTTCATGCCTGCGCTTGACGGAGATAGAGGCGGTGGTTCTGGGGAAATTCTGTAACATATTAGCAAATGAGAATCAGGGGAGGAATGCCGAGTTCAATCCAACGGGTGAAACCAGTGAAACATAGTTGGGTTGATTGTTTGAGCAATCGGCTTCCTTGTTCTTTATTTTTCCTTTGTAGGTCATTGAATCCATCTTGCAGCAGTCACTAAGAAGTCCCATCTGTGCAATCTTCACATCTAACCGACTCCCGGATGAATTGCTTGCCGATTTGTAAATAGGCTCACCCATCTCCGACCGGATCATTATAGCACTACTGGCAGGACCTTTATAGATCGTATCCAAGTCCTTATCATCCAACCCCTCTATTTCACAGATCGCTTTCCTGGCCTAGAACATAATATCCATTAGAATGCCCCTGATTGTATCACTGACCAAGGTAAACCTACACACAAGCTAGTATGTGCCTCATTGTACGGAGCAGATGGTTCGCTCCACATCCGGATTCTACCCATTTCGGGGCCGTTCCCCACCTCCCTCGCCTCTAATTGGAATCCAGCGCATTGTCCTTGGGCCTCCGGGGCTCTTCTGATCCGGGAAGCATCAGTCCCCAGAGAATCCGGGGTAACAAGGATGGTGGTTGTACTGTTGGCGGTGGGAGATGCGACGACAGTGGGGGTGAGAGAGCGAGCGGAGGGTGTAAACAACGGGGGAAGTGTGAACAACGGGTGAAAGTGAGAAAGACGGTGGAAGTGGTGGGAACAACATTAATTTGGGCTTTGGTTTCAACCACATCGAAAGATCCGCGCTAGGAAGCATACGAAACCTGCTGTAGTAGTAGACCAGCTTGAGAAGATCGCCGTTAATGGTCTGTAGGAAGATTGCTTTGATGATAACCTTCCACACAGCCACAATAGCTGAAATCCATGGGTCCGTAGACAGTCCTCCCAAGCGCTCGACTAAAGCTTTGCCATTATTCCCAACTACGGGGGGATGGTACACATGATTATTCTCATACAAAGCGATGGGGCTCAACCTCAGCCATCATGGACGCTCACTCGAGTGCCAAGTCCGAGTCTCACAAGTGAGTGAGCGATTGTGAAAATGCCGACGGATCTTAAAAAAGAATTGTGCTACGATGCTTTCAACCCACACTTCAGTAATTAGCCCAGCCACTAAACCACGCTGTATCATTTCGTAAAGCCACTTTGCTGGGGACTTGTGCAGCTTCAAAGGCATAATCACTTTCAAGATTTTCTGGAAGGCAAACCAGTGGATACTATAGAAGTGTTTAGATGTGTAGACGAAACGAGAAACGAAAAGGGGTGGAGAAGGGGTTTACCGAAGACAATATTGTTCGAGATAATTAGAGCGGTGTCGTAACCCCTGCTCGACTTTTTCGAACTCCCTTGGATCCACGTCATGAAATTCAACAATATCATGACTACGGGTCTTGATGGCCTCCTTTATTTCTTTAAAAATCGCATCTAATTTCATCACACTCCTGAATTCTTTAAATACTGCACCCGACATTATGGCAGAGGTTTCTTGAGAAAATCGGACTGAGTGGGGGAGCAGTCGACGAGAGCTGATGTATCAACGTTGTAGGTAGGTGCAGCAGTCATTAAGCAGTCCCATCGATGCACCATGGAATAAAGATTAGTGTTGGTCATACCCTCTGCCACTCAGAGACCTCCGAGCACGGTACCGCGATGGTGGAAATTGTAGATAAAGAGATTGCGATATGCCGAGCGATCAGTGGGCGGCATGAATGACACCGTATCTTGCTCTGTTGTCATCGCTCCAAAAGACTGAATATTCGAATCAATAGGGAAGGGGATGTTTGTGTCGGTGAAGGCGAAGAGGTTGCGCCGAAAGTGGAGTTGAAGGTGGCGTGCCGGTAAGTAAGAAAAAGTAAACATGGACTAACCCTAGCGTCAGAACAGAAAACCCTACTTATATAAGCACAATCCCAACTTAGCTAGCTTTGAATAGAGATGAAAAGACTCTAATGCGGTTACGGACAAACCAGATTGCTTGGATTTGGCACTGAGAAGTATGGCAGAGGACCAAGTACACGCGCGAGTATGATAGCGAAGGCCAGAAGGTTGATTACCTAATCACCACTCTTAGAGTAACAGGTTAGAGAACTTTAAAATGTTAGAGTAATCCCCCGTCTAGGGTAGGGTATAATTAAGCGATTCCTGAGCCAGATGGTCAAGCTGCTCAATGGAAAAAGGAGACAGAATTAACTCACTTTCTTGCTTTCCCGTTTGGATATACTTTGGATGTGTCATGAGGGTCCGTGTGTCGGGATGTCGAGTGGGAGAAGGAATGCAGTCCGAGTCGGTACCCCAACAGGAAGATAAAAATGGTTGGTTACTAGTTCCCCCTCCTCGGCCTGGTTTTTTTTGTCTTTTACTTCTACACTTCCCCGGTGGGTTCCAGAGCTCAATAATCCCGGCTAGATACAGCATCGTGTTTTGCTCGGGTGCTGCTTGCTATTCACAAATATCCCTCCTTCCCTGGGGGCTCTGCGGGAACTTGCATCCCAAGACCGGAATTGCGTGAGGGGGCATCTGAAATCACCGCTGCTCACTCGGTTTATTCACTAAAGCTTGCGCCTTTGTAATGGGACACTAGTGCTTGGGCACGATGGCTTTGTACCAACAGACAAATTACGAGGGTACACTCCGTTGCCCGGTGTGTGTGTGGCCATATTCTGGAAATTTGAGTTCGAGGTACCGAGAGAAGATCGCGTAAATGATGGGGTGTATGATTATTTCATAAGTATAGTAGGAATTGTGGGAGCCGCCACCAACTCCGCGCATCCGCTCAGCCCAATGGCATTGCGATCTCGAAGTAAGCAAACTCGGCCGGCCTATCTTACAGTACCGGTGTCGTATCTGAGAAATACCACCCACACGATTGTGAAAGGGAAACCCACTCCTCCCGAGAACCTGACCAGAGCGCTGTCTCTAAACATACAATAAACTACTATCATACTATGGGCAGATCAATCTCACGTCCCTCCACCCAAAAAGAAACCCAAAAACCACTCCGGAAGGAAGTCCCATCTAGCCCCCCTTCTTCCCAATCATAAATTCAAGATCACTGCGATTGGAAAACCCATGTTGCTAGCCTATATTATTCCCTAATCGCAGCAGCATCCCCAAAGATCCAACTCTCTAACTCCTTGAGGAGTTTGGATAAACAAGTGTCACAAATTCCGTTACAAAGGTGCGAGCGCAGAGAGCCATCGTCCGGGAACGAGGTTTGGCATCTACATGGATGGGCATAGTAAGCGGAGCGCGGTCCCCACTGAATAATTGGGGCTATGTGCATACGGGGTTCTAATCGATCCTAATCGTTTGCAAAGCACTTTCAGGAGTGAACAATCGCCGTGATTTCGCTGGTGGATGATAGTGAGGTGACACGCAATTGTTCAGGGTTCCCCTTGGGCATAGCAGGTCTTGATAGAAACAAGCATGGAGCCAGGGACAAAGAAATTCTTTTTTAGCATGAAAATTAGTCAAGTGAGTAGTGACAGGGGTTATGAGAGACGAAGCTGTTTGATTTTTCTACCTTGTGTTTCCTAATAAAGCCTGCTGAAGTAGCCTATAAGGTTCGGGTGAAGAATACTAATAATATTTACAAGACTAAGCAGAGCAGCATTTCTTAAGATAGTAGAGATATTTGCAGCTGTATTGGAGATGAAGGAATGGGATGTTAATCCAAGGGATAATGCGTTGTGTACGCCCCTCATATAGGCAGCGGCACGGGGTCATGAGGAGGTTGCACAAATGCTTTTAGAACGAAGGGATATTGATCCTGACCTAGCAGACAGCCGATGTGATCAAACACCACTCATGTGGGCTGCGGAGCTGGGACAAGAGGGGGCAGTAAAGCTGCTTTTGGAACGAGAGGATGCCAACCCCGGTCGGGCAAGCCCCAGATATTACCAAAAAGTACTCTATTGTGCCTCTGCATCTGGGCATTAGGGGACAGTAAAAATGCTTTTCGAACGAGAGGACCTCAATCCGAACCAGATACCCACCAGATATCCCTGCACACCACTCTCAATCGCAACATAAACGGGTGTGAAGGGGTAGTAAAGATGTTTCTAGAACTAGAAGATGTTAATCCCAACCTGCCAGACATCGACCCTGGCCGGACACGACTCTTGGATGCCGCTATGCGTGAGTATGAGGGGATGGTTAAGATGCTTTTAGAACGACAAGATCTCTGCATCGACATACGAGATGAGGAGAACGAAACCGCACTGTCATGGGCTCTCTCTATAAGACACGACAAAATCGCGAGGATGATATTAGAACGGGCCTGGAATGGGTCCGACACAGCGAATCCCGGCAACCAGGAATCATTCCCGTCGTCAGTCGGACCAGGATGAGTTTATGGCCTAGATAGAACTCAGAGATGATCACTCCAACACCAACACCACAAGCCCTGACCGGGACCCTACATCTCCACCAGGAGACCCTGTGCGCTGGAAGGGTATCAAGCGGCAAAGCCGAAAGCTCTGCTCCTGAGTCGATTATAATAATAGTATATATCATCCCCGCCACCGAACCACCCGGTCTGCCCCAGCCCCCTTCCCCGGGGCCTCTGAAGTTTCGATATCCTCTAAGCCAAACTGCCACTCATCCGAACGACACCCCATCAATAGTCTCGATCATAGCCACCAAGCATTTGATAATCTCCTCTTTCGTCTGTATTTTAGCAATTCTCCTTTATCTCGATTGTTTATCATTCCCGGACATATTTTCATTTCCATAGAGAGTTGACTGTCATGGGATTGGTGCTGGCAGGACCTTCATAGATTTAGGTGTATGATAACTAGACTTTTTTACAAAGGGCGCCTTTCCCGTATCCACATGGAAATCCAAGTAATTTGATTCAAAAACCTAACTAATATAACTCACAGCCCAAATATGCAACAAAAAAGTTATTGAATACATACATAGAAAAATCCATCATGTAAAAGTAAAAGAAAAACAAAGATGACTTATGCCTTAGCCTCCACAAAACATCCTTTCTCCCATTCCTTCGCTTTAACCCGCGCCGACTGGAAATCCACTGATATTAACGTGATTTTCTTCTCGTTTAGGAAGAAGCTCAAGCATGACATCTTGTACGTGCTCTTCACGAGGGGTGAGAACGCTGTGTTCGCGGTCGGCTTAGGCGCGGAGACAGCTGCAAGGTCCATTTGGAAAAAAGGTCGTGATTATTGTGAATTAGTGAAAGAATGGATAAACGGGAGAGGTGGGTGGATGGGCCTCTCCCCTTTAAACTTTGATAGCCCGGCTTGTGTGGGATAATAAAACATTATGATACGATACGACCCACCATGGAAACCAAGCCGAGCTAGCAATCGTAATACGGCACGAACTACAAATGGGGGATCCGCTCGCATAGAATGTTATCGATAAGGATTGGGAGGGATAAGCTTTCTCTGCCCTATTTCCCTTGACTTCACTCTCTTAGCTATTGGCCACTCTTTTGAGTGCCCCTGGTTGCTAGCCAGCTACCGTTGATTGCCATCGTTGTGGTGCTCCAGCCACAGCCTTGGCACCGGGAAGATTATCCGGATGATGCCCGAGTAAGCTACTGTATTAATTTTCTTTTGTTTTTGTTGTTGAGGCAGCCAAAATTACTATTAAAGTTTCACTAAGGCACGAGTACTTGTCCTGGGGAAGAGGAATGCGGAAATGCTGAACTTATGATCGGTGCGGACTTTTTGCTAACTGTTTTGCGAATTGCTGTTTTTGGATACTTCTTTTATGGACAAGTTAAATACATTAGCCGGATGGCCTAATCAATAGCAAAACCGCTCAAATAGTGGCTTGGGGTATTACTGTACGGTCCTCCCTGTAGCACTACTCCTAGATTACACACTTCTCGAAACTCCTCCCTACTTCAAACATGACCTGCTTCACTAGCACGCCACCGCTACTAAACCCAACCTGTAAATTTCGCATATTGGTACTAGATCAGTAATGACTACAGATTTTACTTTAATCCTGTGACTAAAATTAGTGCCAGGTTGTGGCCCTAACTCTCACCAGCAACGAGAAAAGCAAACGAAATCAAGGCCAAAAGAGTGAAACACTCTATTTTGAAATGAGACATTAGTGATCAATTGAAGAAGAAAAAAACCCCTGATGACACAGGAATTTATTGTGATGATATTGTGATCATTGTTACGAAATTCTCACGGCCGTGAGTGATGCTGACTGATGGCAGCCAACCTCTCTAACTCCTATTTGTACTCCAACACAAGATATACTTTTCAGTTACCACTTACCATACAAACCCGGCAAAGTCCTGCAAGCAACCTAGACTATGACAAAATTGTGAGGGGAAATGCAAGGTTGACAGGGGAGCGCACTTGAGGATGGAATGGAGTATATCAAAGGTTGGCTTATAATTTAAGTTAGCCTGCGCTTCCTACAATTGTTAGAAGATTATACCCTTAAAATACAAGAACGATAGTGAGCCTTCCCTGAGTCCCTTCCCAGGATCACCCCATTTCCACCCTACTGACGCCATTTCTATTGAAAGTAGTTGGTTAAGTGTTTCTCCGCATGGTTAAGTCATTATTTCATTGTTCGGATGTGTTCCTAGGATACGCTCAAATTTAAGAATATTCCGCAGGAAGGCAGATAGAAGGGCCACAAGGGAAATAAAAGATTAGGATGCATTAAGGCTACTGTATGATGCCTACGAGGCTTTACGACATCCACCTTTCCCTCGATAGCATGAGAGCACGCAAGGAAACTTGATAGGAGGTATTCCTAGAAAAGAGTAGATATGTGTCGTGCTAGATGGGAGAATAAGATGACTTCGTTTACGGTTTATGTCTACTCTTGTCTTTACAATTTAGGTAGTTGGTTAAGTTGAGAGACGAACAAGCAAACCTCCCCACTCATCCCAACTTATGTGTTGTGTGTTGCAGTTTAAGATAGCAGGCTTAGTAGAATTCGGGTATGGAGCCGCAATGTGGTTGTCGGGGCGGGCTCTAGTAATCAACCTTAGATCTCAAACAGCGCATCGCAGCATCCCAAGCTTTCATCAGGATTGAACATTTTCCGGTAGGGGGCTAGTTACTTTGGGGGTGTTTCTAGGATTTATATATGGTGGCTGGCTGGGGAGCCCTGGAAGTATAATTAAGTTATGGCAGTCTTTTACTAGTCATTGTTATTGAAGTGTTTTATTCAAAACTTTCGTCCTTGTATGCCGCAATAGCTAATTATCATATCCCAGAGATAATGTGATAACTCTTGTTATGAGTGGTCTATAACGAAGAGAGAGCGAGGATGAAAGAGAATGAAAGTGAAGTCAAGGAGGATATGTATGTTCAGAGGATACGTTTTTTACTTATTTATCTCTATAATATTATAAGGTAGAGCGGCAAGTTTAAATAGACAATACAAAGTGCGTTCACAAAAATTCTATCTAGCGGAGATCCTTCTAGGAGTGCGCAGAGTATTCCGATCACTCCTCCGCTCTACTCTACAGACCTCTACGGCGAAGTATGCAATCCACATATAGGGGATACAGACCTGGTATCTGGGAAAGATATGAAGAAAATTTTCAAGTTGTTTCTTCGGGTGTGATCACCGGTGATTTTCAAAAATAACTTGGCGAGGAACAACCTAGAGTTCACCATGCACCTGAAATATTGAACGCTAACGCTGGGTTCTCACATACAATACCGTTTGGTAAAAGACAGATGGAACTAAGGACTGTCGAGGTGGCATGAGAGCAAGTATACCTCTGAATCGCTACACTTTAAGTAAATACCGAAAGGTGATTGGGCAGGCTTAGAATAGTGCCAATCGGACTTATGAAATGAGAGTAGTAGGTGACTGTAACTCATGCATGGCTAATAGGGCAAGCGGAGACAGAACCAGTATGATAGTAGTATGGGCAGACTCATTAAGGCGCTAGGTTTGTAAAACTAGAAAGTGGATGTGTCAAAGTGGGTTGTTTGGACGATGCACCTGCTGAGCTTCAGTAGGTTCCACTGATGCCAGTCACAGGAGGGCAGCTCACAAGTCAAAGCTGGTCGCTTTCAGTCCTATCCGCACAACTCTATTTCCATTCCATTTTCCATCCGATCCAAGTTTGTTCCAGCCCCACAATCTCGCGCCAATCGTCCGCTCCGGCACATACTACAATGGTAGAAAGCAGCCCATCGGCCGGCAATTCTCCGGGAACCCTCACTATCTACAATAATACTCCGGATGCCCCACGCTCCAGCGACAACACAGAATTCTCAAGCCACTCCTCCGAAAACATTTTTGAGAAAATGTCCGAGCTGATCTCTGAGGCGAATAGGTGGAAGTTTACAAGCCCGGGGAGATTGGCGTTTAGAATGAATGTTAAAATTCGTAAGTGTCGGGAAACCGACACTAGCTGTTATGTTCTTGTTCAAGGTGCTGGGGAGGGCATGGTCGACCGAATCGAGGAGGCATTTATGCACTACGGAATTCGGAGTCTTGTTCGGTTCACATACGAGTATGATGTCGAGGCCCTGATCATAAAGTGTGTGATTGGAGTTCCGCACGCACGGATTAGTCGAAGTTTCATTCAAAAAGTTACGAAGGAAATCGATGGCATCCCTGGCCATTCAGAATTTTCTTATAGGCATACCGGGGACGGCGAACTTCGGGTGTTAGGGAAAAGAAGCAAACAAGCCGACGAAGGAATAGCCCCGGCAGGCACCCGAGACGCCGAAACCGCATGGCCAACTCTTGTCATCGAAGTGGGTGACTCTCAGAGTCTTGCAGGACTACACCGAGACGCGGAATGGTGGTTAGTTCATTCGAAGGGACTAACGCGCATGGTAATCCTCATTAAGCTTACCAAACCACCGAGTCCGCTCAATCTACACCTCGAGCAATGGATCATGATGAAAGATGAAAGCAAGACAGAAACGAGAACACGCAAACCAAAGAAACCCGGACGGGCTCTGTATTGGGACATCAATGCAGCGGGGAAAGTAACCCACCACAAAAAACACCCCAACCTCACCATCCCTTACCTAACTATCTTCGATGTCGGCCACGCAAACGCTACTGATATAGTTATATCGGCAGCGTATATGAAGCAGTGGGCACTCCACGTATTCAAAGGGCTCAACCCTCAGTAACCGGTAAGTAATTGATAACTCAATCCTACTTGCTATTTTGTAACACTTCAAATTTTAGCTTATCTTTTCTCTGCGCAGGTATCTGTATTGTTTTCTGGCAACCATAGTTCCCACTCCACGATCGGGGAGACTTGCCTGAGATACCTTAATTTTCGATGTGTTCGGGATGTTTCGCCCACTCTACTCTCCGCTCCTGAAACGATGCCCCTTCTAGAATATGCATCTTATTACTGGGGAGAGCATACAAAGAAGGGATTGATGGAAAATGTAAATATGCATGCGCTTAGACTGCTCAATAAATTTGATGACCATATCTCGGCTCAGTTGATATCATTACGTTATAACACCAGTAGTTATAACCTCGATGGATTCAATTTTCCTGCAGTTGGATTCTTCGGCTACAGCTGAAAGGTTGAGGGTTGCGGTTGGGGATTGGATTGTCCAGTGGGCGAAGGTTGAGGCTCAGGAAGGTGAGAATAGTTTTTTGGTGGAGGCTACGGCATAGGTCACTTCTTTATTATTTTGCTTTTGCATAGTGGATTTTTTTTTCCATGCATGTATTCTTTAGCTTTATTGTTGCGCACATGCGTATTTCGGTTGTGTGTTAGTTATGTTTTTGAATTGAATAACTTGATTTGCTCTATGGAATTAGAAAAACCCTCTTTATATAAAAGTCTAGTTGTCATACATTTAGATCTGTGAAGGTTTTGCCAACACCCGATCCCACACCTAGATATACTACTATCTATGAAAATGACAACATTATCTAGTAACGAAAGAGGAAGGATATAAAGGAGAAAAGCTAAAATACAAAACGAAAGAGGCGATGACTAAATGATGGTAGACTGCGATTGGGAAAGCCGACGAGGCGTTGTTCAGATTGGGGGGAGGTTTGATTTGAAGAATACGAGAACTTCGGAAGCCCAGGGGAGGGGGGGGGGGCTGCGGCAGGCTAGACAGTTCGGTAGAGAGGACGATATTATCGATTGAGCCAGGAGTAGATCCTTCGCCACTTAACACCCTTTTGGCGCATTGGGTTTGCTGGTGGGGATTTAAATTCTGGGCTAGGCTTTGTGGTGTTGGTGCTTGAGTGATAATCTCTGAGTTCTGTATCTGCTATAAACTCATCCTTGGCCCCCCCGGCCGATGACGGGAGTGATTCCTGACCACCGGAAAACCCATATTGCTCACCCATATTATTCCCTAGTCGCAGCAGCATCCCCAAAGGTCCAACTCTCTAACACCTTGAGAAGTTTGGCTAAACAAGTGTCACAAATCATCTTCCGAAGGTGCGAGTGCAGTGAGCCATCGTCCGGGAGGGAGGTTCGGCATCCGCATCAATAGGGATGGAAACTGGAGCGGAGCCCCCACTGAATAATTAGGGCTATGCGCATACACTGTGAGTTTTAATCGATCCTAACCGTTCGCAAAGCGCATCCAGAAGTGAACAATCGCCGTGTGTTCCGTGGTAGGCCATATTGAGGTGACAGGCAATTGTTAGGTTTCCCTCCCGCCAGAGTGGGCCTTTATTGAGACAAGCATGGAGCTGGGAGAAAAAAATATTTTTTAGCATAAAAGCTAGAAGTCAATGGTAAGTTAACAGGGGTTATGAGAGATGAAGCAGTTTTATTTTACTATCTGGCTCTGCCTTACAAAGTCTGCCGAAGTAGCCTATAAGGTTCGAGCGAAGAACTAGCAGGCTACAGGTAATTTCTGCTTAATTTCCTCCCTCTCCTACCAACACGCAGCGCATATCCAGCAGTCGTTTCTCTACCTCCATGGCAATCTAGCGCACCCACTTGAAGTAAATATTCTTGTCGTGCCAATACTGAAACACGGCATCGACACAGCACTCCTTTGACATCGCCAAATCTAACTCCAAGGCCCGACGTATGTGCCACATGGCATCTGTAACATCGAATGTCGGGTGATTGCCGCAGTAGGGATGTCGGCAGAGAAAACCCGCTGGGGCAAATTTGAGCCGCTCCGGTGAGCGGATCAATTTCATGTCCAGGAAGTATTTTCTAATGAATTTGGTGAAGGCGGTACCGGCGTAGCTACACTCGGTGCACCACTTGCTAACACCTTTGCTGCTCCGGCCACGCCTATTGCCGTCTTCAACCTTGCGGGTTAACCGAATGACTCCAGTGTTGATGGCATTACACAGAACTTGGCGTGGAGGTACTGGAGGCCCATATACTTAGCTTTTCTATGATGCTAATAAAAGGTGACCAAGACGAAATAGCTAATTTTGTTTTGCGGCAGCCGAGCTTTCGTACCAGATTGACGATACCTGTAAGATAGAAGATTTCATCATGGTGATCGCCTTAGAAACACAATTAAGTGAGCCGGTAAATCCCTTCAGTAGTGAAATCAATTTTTTGAGAATACTTAGGCTAGATAGGGTTGATATCCTCGTCCGAAGAGAGGTCGCCATTATCGGTCGAGATAATGACTGTGTTGGGATTGGTTGAGGGAGCACTAAGGTTATAAGACTTCTTGGAGGGACATGGGCGGTTGGTTGGCTGGAACGCGTCCACCCTGCCCTTCATTCCTGCGCTTGACGGAGATAGGGGCGGTGGCTCTGGGGAAATTCTATAACATGTTAGCAAATGAGCATTAGGGGAGGAATTCCGAGTTCAATCCAACGGGTGAAAACAGTGCAACATACTTGGACTGATTGTCAGAGAAATATGCTTCCTTGTTCTCTATCTTTCTTTTGTATGTCATTGAATCCATCTTGCAGCAGTCACTAAGCAGCCCCATCTGTGCAATCTTCACATCTAACCGACTCCCAAATGCATTGCTTGCGATTTTTTTCTAAATAGGATCACCCATCTCCGACCGGATCATTATAGCACTACTGGCAGGACCTTTATAGATCTTATCCAAGTCCTTATCATCCAACCCCTCTATTTCACAGATCGCTTTCCTGGCCTAGAACATAATATCCATTAGAATGCCCCTGATTTTATCACTGACCAAGGTAAACCTACACTCAAGCTAGTATGTCCCTCATTTTACGGAGCAGAAGGCTCGTTCCACATCCATATTCTGCCTATTTCGGCGCCGTTCCCCACCTCCCTCTTCTCTAATTGGAATCCAACGCGTTGTCCTTGGGCCTCCAGCGCTCTCCTGATCCGGGAAGCATCAGTCCCCGGAGAATCCGGGGTAGCGGGAATGGTGGTTGTACTGTTGGCGGTGGGAGATTCGGCGATAGTGGGGGTGAGAGAGAGAGCGGAGCTGTGAGCGACGGGGGAAGTGTGAACAACGGGGGAAGTGAGAAAGACGAGTATAGCTTGCTGCGTAATAGTAGATCACATCAAATCCACCAATTTCTGCAAACCAATCATTCATTAAGAAATTTCCGGCGATCAAGTCGATACTTCCAGCGGGAAGTTGGTCTCTAGTGGCTCTCAACTTGTTGGTCTTGTTATCGATCCACTCTTTGCCTAACTTCATGGATCATCACTCGCTGGTCTTAAATTTAGCATCCTGTGTTGGGGAGACAAGCACCTTTCATGACATTTTGTCTTAGATACTATTTTTATCATTGGTTTGCTTCCTGGTTCATGTTACCACAAGTTCGCAATAGTACGCCGCTTTATCGTTGTCATTAGTTTCGTTTGTCTTGTTTCCTTTGTTCAATCTTCCATGTTTCGTAGGTCTTGGCCTTTTTTTTCTCCCTCCGTTTGGACCCCTATTTCTACTCGTTTGCTTTGCCAACTCGCGCAGTAGGTTTGTGTTCCCCTGTGAAATTTGAAAGTTGCACCCTAAGCTTTAAAAATGTAGGCCTCCACCACTAAAATCTGTACTGTAAATACACTCCCACTTGAAAAGTCCCCATAACCACACTGGCCCATTCATGTAATTGTGCTGGTGCAGCTACATTTACATGGATTGACGAGTGTAGTTACGAAGACTTTTCAAATTGGAGTGTACAATATTGGAAGAGTTGAGATATCATCCCCCAGCTCGGTATGGGGTATATCGCCTTGACCGAAGATCTGAAAATACATTGCATGCGATGGATTCCTCTACTCTACTCTGATTCTCTAGATTCTGTAACTTAGGTTGCCTCTTGGGTGGGGGAAACAGAATGCAAAGCGGTGTTGAAAAAAGCGGACTAAGCTTGCTAGTTAATAATCTCCAGCTACTAAAGTTAGCCTATCATAGTAATGCTATTCTATAACCTAGCCCCTCATTTATAGGCTCTATAGATAAGCCCCTTTTCATAACCCGGCCTATGTCAATTAACCAGCGAACTCTACCCAATATGCATGCAGAATGCCACTAAGCTTCCAATAGTTTTTACTCTTCAGCCCACATACCCACCAATGCGATAACAGCTTTGTCAGTGATTTATGTATCATAACAAGGAAACAGTTTTCTATTGTGAACAACTCGTTACCCTCGTAGTAGGGTTTAGGCTCTACTTCAATTAGTGACTACCAACACAAGAAAGTCTCACTGACTTAGTAAGAGCCTGTTTGGCAAAATTGGACAGGTCCGTTGGGCAACCGTTTCTGCTGTGAAAATAACCTCTTCCTTTTGAAGCGGAAGGAAAAGGACCACTTGTATGGGGAAACGGAAAGGAACCGTTGTATCCAAACAAGCCCTAAGTTTCAGCGCCATTGCACCTAGCCCACCAGAGTCAATGGCAAAAGGGGCAGGGAGTTACTTGCTACGCAGCTCCCATTCACCTTGAGACCAACAACTTTTCAACTCCAACCCCACTCAATAGAAAACTCAGACAACAAACCACTTCCTCTCGAAACTGTCATTTAAGTTAGTGTATTTCTCCTGCATCATGTCAAGAAGGTAAATAAAAATTAGGTCCCATTGAGACTCATAATGCGAAGATAGAGTATATAATATAGCTAATTTCCAAGATGTCCATTCTCCTCTTTCTTCCCTCCATCCACACAGACCGAACACCTCTAGAAATATAATTTCCATCAAAGATCTAAATTATCCGACACCTCCTCTTACCTTCATTCAATCCACCTTCATAATCACCTTTTCCCCAATCATATGCCCTAACCCGGTCACACGTGTGCAACAATGCCTTCCAACGACGCCGATATCCTCCGCGAGCAGGTTCTCAGGTCGCAGAAAATCGCCACAATTAAGAGAAACATTGAAGTTCTATCCAACAACGTCATACGTCTCCAAGGTCAAGACAGTCCGGAAGACCTCCCTCCTGCCAGAGCGCAGGCGATAGCCGGGCTGAACGGCAAGATTGCAACTCTCGAGGTAGAGCTACACGAACTCGAACGCAAGCAGAGGATCCAAAAAGCTTTACTTAAAAGATCAAAGCTGGAGGAAAACAAGGAGGATCATGGGCAAAAACCCCCATCGGAAAAGCCCCCACCGCCGAGACCCATCTAGAAGCCGATAAGACAGCCTGCCATATGAGCGAGACAATCGCCGACAGCCAGCTCGACCGCCCCAAGGGCAAAGAAGCCTTGGAAGAACATTGTGAAGCTATCTCGGAGGCCAAATTGGCACGAAAGAAGAAGATGGCGGACCTTGAGGCAGAAGTTCGTGTGCTCAGCAAGATTTTTGAAAGAATATCGGCGGAGATGTTGGAATTGAGAGAGAAGGGCAACGGCCCAAAGGAAACATCCGAAGCCTGGGAAATTCCTACTACCCAAATTCCGTTGGGGGCTGAGGGAGCCGTGTCCCACCCCGACGACACGGCAGCAAAGAAAAGAATTCTTAAGCGCCTTCTACTCAACCCTAACACCGCACAAGCTATACCTACTCAGGTCAACAAAATTTCCAGTGAGGCTCCCGTTGAGATTAAGAATACCGCGTCGCACGCCAATAAGACCACCCCAGGGGGAAGAATTCTCGAACCCCCCCAGCCCGAGCCCGACAACGCGCTGGCCATACCTACTCTGGCCAGTAGGGATGCTGATATTCTAGCTAAAACACATGAACATAAGCTAAGGGAGCAGATTAGAAAAATGACTGCCGAGAGAATCGAAGCTGTGGAGCAAAGCAAGTGCAATTTTCAGGAGGAAAAGCCTGCCGGCAAGGCTCCTACTAGTGAGTATCTTATACCGTAAAAACTCAAATAATAGAACTGTGTGCTATGTCGTTAGAGTTGCCTCCTCTAGTAAGGTCTGGTGTTTTTTTGTTTTTTTATGACTCTCAGGCGGACTGAGTAGCTCTGCTTTTGCTGTGTTTTTCCCCCCTTTTCTCAAGTGGTTAATTCTCGACTACATAGCACACGGTTCTATTATTTGAGTTTTTGTGGTACCCGTTGCACATGAGCATAAACTGACGGAGCATATAGCAAAAACGACAGAACAGAGAACCAAAGAGGAGGAAAAAAACGAGAGCAATATTCAAGAACCAAAGCCAACCAGCAAGGTTCCTAACACCGAGGCTCCCTTGGAAGTTGAGAATGCCGCATCGCACACAAACAACACTTCTCCAGAAGAAGGAATTATCCAACCTCCTCACCGCGGCCCCGACAGTGCGGAGTCTATGCTCGCCCGAACCAGCAAAAGCGAGAACCATACAGCGGCAATACATGAACATGAATTGAAAGGGCAAGTTACAAAAATGACTGTGGAGGGAGCCAAAGCGGCGGAAAAAAGCGAGAGCAGTGCTCAGGAGAAAGAACCTATCAGCAAGGTTCCTACCACAGAGGTTTCCTTGGAAGTTGAGATCGCCACGTCACACAGCAACGAGACTACCGAGCAAAAGAGAATTCCCGAATGTCCCCAGCGCGATCCTGATGGTGCGGAGGCTATAGCTGCTCGGGCCAGTCAGAACGCGGAAATTCTGGCTAGAATACATCAACTTGCGCTGAAGCGCCAGATTGAAAAAATGACAGATGCGCTAAAGAAGGCGGCGGAGAAAACTAGGGCAGGTGTTCTGAAAAAAATTCACCCAGGAAAGGATCTCCACGGGAAGCGTTCGCTGGAAGCTCATGCCGGGCCATCGGACACCCACCAGACGGCATTGAAAAAGAAACCGCTTAAACAGCTCCAGCCCCCTTCCGTCAACGCACAAGCCTTAGCCGAATATGAGAGCAAGGTCGGAGATTTAAAGGCCCAACTACATAAATATGAACTAAAGCGCCACATGGAAAAGGTGGTGGATATGGGAACCAACTCTGCTGTAATCAAGCCTGCCGCAACCAAACCAGTGGATACCAAACCAGGGGGGGTCGGGACCGAAGGAGGCAAGTCCACAGGGATCAGGTCGGAAGGAACAGAGCCGGAAGAAACCAAGCCAGAGGGATTCAAGTTTGCGGGAAACATCGGCAAAGATCTAACGCAGACACCTGTCGGAACTGCCCTAGGCGCCAAAACTCCTATGGCCCCAAGAAAGAAAAGGCCAGAACACCTCCAACCAGACTCCACCAAGGCACAGGCGATAGCCGCTCATGAGAGCAAGATCAGAAATTTTAAGGCCATATTACAAGAACATGAGTTAAAACAGAAAATTAAGAAACAACGAGCAGAGCAGAGGGCCAAGGCGCTGGCAAACAGAATCAATGACGAGGAGACGAAAAAAACCCCAGGAAATAGTTCCACCGCGGGAACTCAGTTGGGGGCCGGTAAAGCTGTGTCTCATGCCGACGAGATAAGATCGAGAAAGAGAAAAGCAGAAGAAGACCAAGAGGTTATCCCGGATAATGTCAAGAAACAGAGATACACACCTAAGCCAAAGTTACAGGAGGAGAACCTGGGTGAAAGGAAGCGTATTGGAACCGCGGAACTCAAGGTCGAGAAGTCCGGGCGCACAAGTGCTACCGAATACGCCGAAAAAGCTTTGGGGGGCGCGGAGCCGGCACCAATCAGAAACGACACTGCCGCAAAGGCTCCATTAGAGACTGAAAAAGTCGTGCCGCATGCCAATGAGACATGCTCGAAAAAGAGAAAAGCGGAAGAGGAACATGAGACTATTCCAGAGAGTAAGAAGCCAAGATACCGGTACTTGCCTAAGCTAAAAGCTCAGGAGGAGACCCCACCTAAAAGGAAACACATTAAAACTGCAGAAAGAGAGATCGAGAGCCCCGAGTACATTAGTATCGCAGAATATAATGAGCAGGATAAGGAAGAGACAAGGTCCGAAGCGGCAGAGCAAGGGAAAGCAGAGCAAGAGAATCCAGAGCAGGCCAATCCCGTCGACGAAGGTACGCCAGAGGTGCCCCAAAGGTCAGTAGAGGTTGGCACCGTCCGTGAGACACAAGCTGCTGCCCCCAGGGAGTTTGTGCCATTCACCCACGTCCCGGATCCTTTCGTGGATGAGGTAGATTATGAGATTGATTGATTGTAACATAGAGATTTGATGGAAAGGAAAATTGCGGGAGCGACGGAGGATCGTTAACGATTTCTCTACGATGGGCAGAAACAGTTTGAGAAGTATATTATGAGGGAGGGAGAAGCTAGGCTGGTACTCTTGTATTTCAGGTCATTCCTATAGTTCTTTTAGTATCGTGCTTAGTGTTTTAAAGCGGGGAACAACTGTATTATTAATCCCAAGTCATTTTAAACGAAACTCAAGATATCGATATGGGTGAGATTGTGCTCGGTGATCATGCCACGCCTTCGGAGTCAGTACCAGCAGTGAGCATGGATAACGCCACCGGGTACCTACTCGGGTATGAAGGTTAGTGGTGGGATGGACAGGGGTTCGCTGTGTCAAAGCTTTTTTCCCCTCTCAGCATTATATCTATCAAATTAAATCATTTTTTCCCTCTGACGGTCATGAGCACGAGGGCCCCACTGAAGTCGGAGAAAAGATGAAACATAAGAATCTCATGCTGTCATTCATTCTATGAACAACTTGAAAATATCCCCCATTCCCGCCTCTTGGTTTGCCGATCCTACTTAAATTAATATAATGAATTGGAACACATGACAGTGGATGTATCTCCTTACCTTAAAAGCAATCCCGGGCACCTCTTTCAAAACACACTCCTTAACGATCTCCTACTCCTCCCCCTCAGCCTTAGATTTTATTATGTCTACAAGCTTGACCTGACGGGCGTTCCCTGCGACGATTTGGCCTAACGTGAAGCCCCCACGGATGATTGTAATTTCGGCGTTCATGTTTTTCGTCTCCTGGTCGATGGTATTAATCTCCTTGTTGGCGTCATCGAGCATTTTGAAGAGGTGGGTCCTAGTGTTCTCTAGTTGGAGGTGGGTGTTGTCTATTTTCTCGGTGGTCTTCTGGAGGTCGTATCTGTTGAGAACGTTTATGCCAAACAGCATCGAACTTGAGAAGACGATTGCTGCTGGTGTTGCGTATGCACGAGCAATTTCTTGATAAAAAATCATGTCAGCTTATTATCCAATGATGATTAAAGAAAGGGGCATCCTTAAGGGGGAACTTGGAAGCCATGATGGTGTCGATGATTCCCTTGTCGGTTGGCAATGGGGGTGCGGAAAATAAAAGTTTTGGAAGAAATACCACAAACAAAGGGCAACTCAACGCCCTGAAATACCCGCTATGGGTAACGCATGTCACACTCTACATTCTGCCTGAAACATCATGTGAAAATTCCTCATACTGGACTTTCCAGTAGGCTATACACTTAGCTGAGAGACCCCAGGGGCCGTTTGGCGTGACAACATTGTGAAGTCTGGTCAGCCACAAACAATGGTTGAAAGAACCCTGTACCCTATATCATTAACAGCCAAAAAATTGCCGCCGGTTGTTGTAAACAATTTCTTGCAATTCACATCTGCTAACCAGTCTCGTAGTTACAATTTATAAACAATGGTTTGGGACTAAAACATGTTTTGCTGTCCCAAAGCTACCACACCAAAAGCCCCTTAACAGTTTAAAGATTGTTCAAAACTTTTATGACTCCGCTTGGAGGTGTCTGTTTAAACAATTAATGCAACTAATACTATTAATTTCCAAAATTTCCTGCCCTAAATGGAAGATTTTCTATGTTATCTCTGAAATGATCACTATGGCATATTTTCAATCCTGTTAGAATTACTGCGCAGGCAGTTCCCACCGAGTAAGCGCCCGCACATCAATGACGAGATATGAGCTCACTTTATTGGACAAGATACTGGTGAAGATATAGGAGCGGAGGGGCTATCCATATATCAAGTGCTCCATGAGGTGCGATCTAAGAATCTATCACGTGTACAGTACTCTATATCCTTGGGTTTTATTTTCGTAAATTTCGTCTTTGGGATAAAACTAGGGACATGTGGGGTGCGGAGTCTTATCCGATTCTGCTTTATATTCTAGTGTGGGTCCTTCAATAAATTGATTCGTCTAAAACGAAACCGCAGCGGGGGCTGGCTTTCTAGTGATATGGCAGGCGAGCTCTGTTAGGAGAAAGTGAATTGTTTGAATGCATCGCTCTAAGGCTGCCTCACTCACACGAGGCATGCTAATGGATGTGGAGGGGTGCTGGATCGGCTTGAATAGAATTCCCCATGAGAGGTCTAAAGGTATTGGATTCGGTAGAGTTTCTGCGAGCCGGAAGAAAAAATGATGAAAAATATGTCCCTTCAACTAGAGTCGAACTGGTGACCAACTGGTAAACTAAACATTGCAGCCGGGTGTGATACCAACTACACCACGAAATCTCATGACAAATATCAATCAAACTTACACATAGAGATGTTTCAAGCTGGTCTGGAGTGTGTACCACACTTACCCATCCCTCGCCACAAGCGCAGCTCTTTTTAACCAAAGTTGTCTAACTCATGAAACCACCACCATCGGTTATCCAACTCACCGTTTCTCTGCAAAAAAAAACCGCCCGAAGTTGCAAAAATTTTGAATGCATGATAAAAGGCAGGACTATCTTCCCTCCTACCGCTCACCCTCTTTGCATTAGTTATGTATTTGCCGGACGATCTTTTGTCTATCTGCTACCACTACTTCGGCTAAGAGCTATGATAATATAATGCCACATCTGGTACTCAGGGACAGTGCGAGTGATAGCTCATGGATGAACACCTGCTGAAGAAAAGATAAAAAATGAAAAATGAAACTGGAAGGAATTAAAGGCTTTTCCATTTGTCAATATTCCCTACGGTAGCAATAGTATATAATTTTTTTCCATCTGGTAAATGCTTGGGGTTAGTTTTTAACCTGCAGGGTACTCGAAGAGGTTCCCCATGAACCTGATCAAGTACAGAGAAAATTCTGCTGCGCGGGCGGCTGGCGCGAAAAATAACACTGTGGAAAGCTCCCTGATTTCTTTCGCCTGCTTCGGTTTGAGATTTGGTTATTAGCTGGTACGGTGCTGAGCCTCCGGGGGAATGTGAAATTGCACTTGTGGAAAAAACCGAGGCAATCCAAGGGCTACTAACTTAGAGTACTATTAGAAGCAGATCGTAGCTGTTCCCACAAAGCTGTGTTTCTCAAAATGTAGGGGAATTCTGCTCTATTGCGGCTGCAGGCGTTACTTTGTTTGATAATATTATGGTGCGCGTGCCCCATTTGGTAGTGCCCGAAATAAGCAAATTTTTTCGACCGCCAATCAGGCGGTAGGTGTCGCAAAATGCTAGGGAATTTAGTATCATACAGTATATCATTTGCAGGCTTCATTGGCAGAAGTTTAGAGCCTGCTTGGCAAAAATGGGACCGTTCCGTTCGGCGACCGTTTCTACTGTGAAAAGGACGTTTTTTCCGTTTTGAAACGGAAGGAAAAGGGCCATTTGTATGGAGGAACGGAACGGAACTGTTGTATCCAAACAGGCTCTTGGCCTAGCTCTAGCTTGGAGGTGAACCGGTGGTCAATGTTAAACTCGTCATTTGGGATGCTGCTGCTAACCCTTCCAATAACTTTGCTGTATTAACAGCGGCCGAGAAGTTAGCCCAATACCCTAAGGGCCTGTTGGGATGCAACAGTTCCGCTTGCCCTTTCCCTTCTGTTTCAAAAACGGAGGGGAAGCCATTTTCAAAGCAGAAACTGTTGCCCAACGGAAGGTCCCATTTTTGCAAAACAGGCCCTAACACTACTACCGTTGACGGTGCTGCCACTTTAGTCCGAATGGAGAAACCAATAGAATTCTAGCTATCATACTATCAACAGTTAACCCCGCCGTTGATCCCGAAATCCCCGTCTCTAGATCAAAATCTTCCTCTCCCGTTTTCTCTCTCATCAACACCACACACAACCACAACAAACACGAGCAACACCGTTAGTCGAAACAGAACCAAATCCAATGGCACCTATTCTCCGCACCCGCAAGTCCACTCCTCTGGAAGTGAGTCCTACTGCGGAGCGGCAAAAACCCAAGCGAAAAAAGCGTAAGGTGAAACAGAAGCTGGAGAACTCTGCACCTGCGCATAAGGTTAAGAAACACGAAGCTGAATCGCCCGAGGAGTCAGAGGATAAGCCTATTGTGCATGATTATGATGTCGATTCACCTCTTTCTTCTCCCCTTACCCAGCCTCTCCATTTCACTTTTATCTCAGAAGGGAGCGAATCTGGGAACAGTGGTAAGTCAACACGTTCTGTATCAAAGAGGGAAGTATTATTTATACTACTGTCCTAACATCCACTGTCACTCCTAAAGAAGGGCCACCTTTCATCTTTCAATATAATGGCCTTATACTCACCGGTGGAACCTGTACTTGGCACCTCCTCCTTCTTGAAAGCTCACGCCGTGCACCTAACTAACAGATCCCAGTCGAACAACGCGCTTCCGTTATAATGGCTTTCCTGGACTCTAGAGATGGATCTGGTGTCCAAAGTGAGTCTGTCATTGGTGAAGGCTATTCCAACTAAGGCTGCATATCCGGTTCCAGGTATGAAAGCATCGTGGGAGATGGGAGTATCTGAGTACGGCTTGAGGTAAACTTCCTCTTGCTCACTAGTTGCTGTTGCTGTCTGTGCGATGCTAACGGATAAGAGAGGGTAGATGTTTTCAATGATCTTGGCTTGTTTTTGCTCTATTATTCAAATCATGTTTGGGGTAGACTTGTGTGTTTGAGGCTGGGATGGGAGAGACACAGTCTCATTGGGCTTGGCTATTGATTTAGTGAGCGAGAGAGTTATCTCGCTTGACTGGTTCGTCAGGTTAGAGAGTGGGAGGAACTGAGTATTATACTGTACTGTCAAACCATGTCCTAGTGTAATCCAGCTGAGAGTCCGATATCCGTCGGCAAATAATAGAGGTAAAACATCTTTCCTAAAGTCTTCTCCCTTCCTTTCGGGAGAAGAGGAGGGATCCTATATTAGATTATAGTGATCTTCCTTGTAAATTAAAAGTGGAAGGGGATGTGATTATGGGTAGCTGAATTTTTTAGGGCCCGTTTACCTACAGACGGCCGTCTAGTAACCAGAGACAGTGCCTACCGTCAAATAAAGTCAGTCAGGTAAACCGGCTTTAAGCTATATACCAGAAAGTATGCTAGCTAAACATGCAACTATTCTGTTGGCTTTAGACACCTTGAACTGTCCGTCTTTTTCGAAAAATTAAATTTGTATAGGTAGCCCGACTAGACAGTGGCATCTCAACCACTACCTGATACACGGCACAAAAGTGTTTGAACAATTTTCCACTCTCCTAGAATCTTGTAGCTAGACCGTCAGAAATTTACATTGCCTACATTAGGTAAACGCCATCTACTTTGCCGCACTCAGTGTTCCCAAGCGTCCAGTCCGTCCGTCTTTTCCCTAGGACGGGATGGACGCCGCATTCTCTGCCACTGCCCGGGACGGACGCCCAACTTGTAGTCCGTCCTAACCTGTGCCCGGGACGGACGGCCGGGCCCTATAGGCTTTTCGAGTGATAAGGTGTGATGTGGGCGGTAAAATGAAACGAAACGCCAAGCACAAAAGACTGATCGCCAACAACGGTGACGAACTTTTTCTCATTCTACTGCTCACTGTTACGCTCACGACTTGGGAGATAGACCGGGTAAGCCCTAACTCCTATGCGGGGAATGTGATAATGCTTCAGACTATTACTTGTAGTTAAATAACACGGTTTGGATAGTGCAAAGTATAAGAAAATAGGGAAAATGAGACACGGTTTCTTGCCGAGGTGGCTTATCGGATGTGAGATATACTCCTATCCCTCTGATATGAAAACGGGCCACACACTTATTTTGTCAATGAACCACGTATATCACACTACGATGCAATTAGGGGGGTGACTATCTATTATAGGTTAGTGTGAAAAATACCTATAGGGCCCAGCCGTCACCTACAGGACTGCAGTCATTATGGAAGACGGACGCCGTGCCCGGCCGTCCTTACCCACCCTGCCCGGGACGGACGGGACTATAGGACGCCAGGGCCCTGCCGTCCGGACGGGACGGTTGGGAACACTGGCCGCACTGTTCCCCACTGTCAAGCCCCCCTTAATGGTCGGCACCATTTCGGGCTGTTAGACGGGCGTCTATAGGTAAACGGCCCCTTAGATAGAGTATGGAAGCATAGATCGGTATATACCTTTGCTCATGTCCTTCAGCAGTAATCTTCCAATATAGGGAGGGGGGGCTCGTCTGGTATCATCAGAGTTTATAGACATATCTGTGGAGAGTTAGACAACAAAAGCAAGATGCATTTTTCATGCCAAGACGAAACCTTGCTAGGGTGTCGGACAGTGCTTTGATTTAACCCTCGTGGGGTTCGGGACTTTGTTACTCTCGATTAATTTCTGTGATAATTATGATATCTCTTACCGAATTTAGTAGCAGAGAGGAATTTTCCGATACCACAACGTGGAAGGCGCATACAATTTCTTGCTCACTCGGCAGCTTCGATACACAAGTCCTCCAAAGTCCACTCTCTTTAGAGCCTACAATAAGCCGTATGCTCTGCATCCCGGGTTGCGCTATGAAGGAAAACCCACTCCGTTGGCTCAGTCGCTTAGGGCCTGTTTGGCAAAAATGGGACCGTTCCGTTCGGCGACCGTTTTTACCGTGAAAAGAGCGTTGTTTCCGTTTCAAACGGAGGGAAGACCATTTTGAAAGCAGAAACGGTCGCCCAACGGAACGGCCCCATTTTTGCCAAACAGCCCCTTAGCCTCTCACCCCAGTACGGATATGTGGCCGTAGCTTCCCGGCTGGTGGTTGGCTAACTACTTAGCCGATAACTTACCAAGCGGGGTGCCCTTTAGCACCGCTCTGTAACAGGCACTGTACTTAAGACAGTGCAAACTATTATTATAGCAAAAAAAGCTGAGAGAGGTTACCAACAGGCCAACTAGGGAGTTCAGGGAGGCTTGTGTGATCAATCAAGTGCCCGATTGCTATGTACTTCCGCGGCTGAGTTGAAGTTGGATACTTTCTATGGGAATTGCCACCATTACTCCACTTCTTTGTAGTCGTAAACGATCTGGTAGTGCGGTCAAGAAGTGTCGTGCTGTGAGCCCTGGAATTGAACAACCGCACAAGCAGGAGGAGGAAAGTCTGGTGGATTAAAACCAATAGCCTCAATGGTTGTAGTGTTTGTAGTAGTTGAGGATGTGGACACAGACATGTCTGCAGACCTAGTAAGTCAATACGAGGATTGAGCAAGACGGCAAATTTGCAACCCACTCAGGAATTCTTTGAAAAATCAAAGCAGGTGGTAGCCCGCCCGTACCATCCCCCCGAGCCAGGCCACGGACAGCAATCACCATGTTTTCGTTCCACATAACCCATCCAGCCTACACCAGGAAGCCCCACCAGAGCCGCATCCCAAAAGACAAAAAACATTGCAACGGAAAATGAAAGTTATTTTAGATTAGGAGAACGCCAACAAATAAATACCCACAACAAAACCAAAACCAAAAATACAAGTTGGAAAGCAAAAAAATTTACTAGTGGAAAGAAAATAAAATTTAGTAACTTAATCATTGTATTATTACTCCAAGTGTTCCGAACCGTTAGGACCACGGACCCCGATAGTGGTCTGTCCTTTCTTTAGTCTACAGACGGACTAGGGGATATGAGGTTGGAACCGGACACCCAGTCGAATTTTCCTTTTTGGATCACTTCTGCTCTATGCTTGAAAACCTCAAGTTAATGATGTCATCTAAGTGTAAGAAGCAGTAGGGTATCTGCAAATTTGTAGAGCTCAACACATGAGCAGAGTTTTCACTATTCAAGTGATCTTCGGCTAACCACCTCTATGGAAAAAATAACGAACGCCTCTGGTAGCATTCCGCTGTCATCGCTCAATGTCAAGGAAGTAGTCAACGCTATTATTAGAATGATGAAGACAATGCCTTCAGACTGACTAGTTATCCTCCGGCATATAGAGTTGTTCATTTATTCTTGCTGACTTCTCAACTGGATGGTAAGGCTATTGGTTTACTCCTGAAAGTGTTTATGTGACAGATACAAATTCATATCCTTGGTGTTGGACCTAGGTTCTAGCACAGGAATGAGATGGGATGTTATGTTGACTACTTCTAAGCAAAGGCCTAATAGCAATGGCAGTCACAGCAAGAGAATCCTTATTACCGTGGAAGAGATTTTCTCAATGGTAAGAACTGGGGTGTATGTTGATGAAGCCAATAACATTGTAGTCTAGCTATGTAATACAGGAGATTCGCAAGCTCTTTAACCGAAGTTTACTCTTCTGGCAGGCTCTGGTACTCTTCTTGTTTCCACCTTTTTTTTTTTCTCTTTTTTTTTTTGCCTTCTTGCTGGTTTTTTTTTTTGTTTCTCTTTTTCGGTATCACATTACATTTCCTAAATTCTTTGCACTTTAATCTTTCTTAATTTCTTAGTTGCTGAAATTTGTTGTTAATCCAAATTGTTTTTCGTGTTTTTGATGGATTGTTTTTTGTCTTTTGGGTTTCGTGGCGATTTGGTCGTTATAGGCCTCCGTACTCGTGTTCTATTCTCAATGCTTTTTGAAATCACTAGAACGTAAGTTACGTATCCATGATCCAAGTTGCGATTGTTTCCTCAAATCTGATCCTTGAGAAGGGATTGACTGTACCACAACTGGATCACTGATCCTTTTCTTTTCCTATTCTGAGGGCTTTAGAAAAATGTGGATATGATACTTGCTAAACGGAAAGGAAGGTGGAGATTATCTCCTGAACTCCCGAGTACGGTATCATGCGACTACAATCTCATTAGTAGTTTAATAGCACCCCTCTAACCATCATACCCAAAAAGAACAAACTACCACTATCTTACTCGCGCTTAAATAAAGTTATGGCAACATAAGCCTGATACGACAAACCAAAACCAAAACCAAAACCAAAAAAAACAACCACGAACATTAGCTCACTAGCAGAGACCTTGAAGTCAACAATGAAAATGACCCCTAAAATCAAGAATCATCACCGGGCGGTAGCGAGGGGAGGGAGGGAGGGAGAGAAGAGAAGAGAAGAGAAGGAAGAATAGGGGGGTTTTTTTTTTCTTTGGCATTTACTGTGTTTAGATATTCATACTCTTCGCACTATATAGTTTCCTTGCTAACTAGGTTGGACGTACCTTACGGTACGGTACTATTGCTTAGTTTACGTGTAGGTATCGGATGGACCTTAGAAATTTGGTTTCTTTTGTAATGAGTAGTAATGGTAAGAGAAGGAAAGAGAGAGAGGAAAAGAGCAAGGCATCATAGCCATTGATGGCAGCCCGAGAGTTGGTTATTTACAGACCATAACACACTTTTCATCCTTACCGGTATCATATAATAGCTTGAGGGCAGTTTGTTATAATGGCTGATGAGATGCGGCTTCACAAGATCTCATTCGGGCTAAGGATTATGTCACGTGCTGCTGTCTGTTTGAGGATAAGCCAGGTTAGGCAGGTGAGAGAGTTTGAACATTGCAATGGGACACATTAGCTTTTGCCATAGAATAATAATATTACCTTGATTGTCTAGGTTACTGTGATAATGGTGAGGATTCGTTCCATGATAAGCGGCGGAGGTCTCTCGATGTTGGGTTATTGTACGAAGTGGGGAGAGGAAAGGTCTGACGAACGAATGCGGCTCATGGAATTTTTATGTGGGTGGTAGCTAAGAATACGCTAGACTTTTCTTTATCATACCCCCCTCGTACACCTGTTATCATACCTGAAATTAGCCCCTCATTTTTGTTTTTTCTCCTTCACCTCTCTTCGGTTTGATTTCGTTGCCTCTAGAAATCTAACAACTCCCCGTGGGTTCAGTGCTGCTTTGTTCTACTGCAGAGGGGTATGAAGCTGATCAGTAGAGCGGCTCGCGAGGTATACTTACAGTATGCCGAGAAGGGAGGAGGGAGGGGCTAAAATCTAGGCGCTAACGAGCTGTATACCTGGTGTCACTTTGGAATATAGGGATTGGTGGGTGCGCTGTATGATACTAGTTGAAGTTTATCACCGAGTCGAGCGAGAATGGGGACTACCGAGGCCAGAGGGTAAAATTCACAAAGGGTGCACTCCGCCCGAGCCTCGCAAAGTTCAGGCATTACGAGTATCTGCGGAGGAACTAAGTTTGACACTATAATCGGGCACTGGCAAGTGAGCTCTAAGATCCGCATATCTTGTTCTCGCTACTCTAGAATACTCTGCCGGTATTCATGACCCGACGCTTCCCTTTGCTCGTAGTTTGCCTTTTACGCATGCGACGGCATTCCCTGGTAGAAGGTGGTATGTTAGGGGGGTCCGGAGGGGGGGCTACTCGACTGCCGTGCTGTAAAAACCTGAATAGAAGATAGATAAATTTTGAAGGAGTAGGTTGCTATTGCATCTTTTAGTAGGGTGCGACGGACAATAATAGCACTGGAAGGTATTCCTATTGCATGTTTAGCCCCAACAGAGAGTAAACTTTAATTGCCTTGCCGGGAAGAGGAATCCTAACATCTTGACCTGTCAATTTACATTATTTCCTATTCGGGCTCTTGCGGTTATTGGCCAATGGATTGGAGTGATTGCCCCTCCCCCACTTAACAAAAAAAGAGAGAGAAAGAAACGGGAAAGTTGGAAGCTAGAGGTTCTAGAGCTCAACGATAGCTTTGGAAGGAGGGAGAGAAGCCATTTGCTTCGTAGCCTAGCGATGTAATTAGTGTAATTGGGTATTTTCAATTTTCCCAGGGGTGGCATCAATACCTGAGGTCACGAAGTCTAACTTTGGGCCTACAGCTCTCCTTTTGAGCAAGGCGCGTCAGCTCTAATTCCAAAAGTATCTTGAAACCCAGACGAAGGTTGGTATAGAAAGATCCCCCTAGCCACCCCAAAAAAAGGTTGTTTTTATATTCCAGGAACCTCGGGTTTGGCGTTCAAATGATGTAGCTCTAGCGAAGCTCCTGTATGCTGGCATTCGAGTTGATCGGTGGTTTCGAAAACGTTTGGATTTGCCACGATATCATGCCTGTAGTAGAGGCGTGAGATCAGAATAATAAGGGATCCTGTGGGAGGGGAGAATTACCGCCTACTCACTAGTTCGCGGTTTAATGGTGAGAACCCAGGGGAGGTATTTCCTATCGATTTTGTTGTAAAAGTCCTGAATCCCACTGCCCCGGCCGGCCCGGTAACCTCCCGGCTCGGAGACAAAAGCTCCTGAGAAGGATAGGCATTTCCTTGACACTGTATGAGATTGCCCCTATTGGATGCGTTGGATAACATTAGCCGGTACGATACTCGATATCCTCTTGGCATGCCGAACTAAGAGTAGGCTTCAAAAGTTTGTACAATACTGTAGTACAAGTCTCCAAGGAAAGAGAACAGTAGTGCTCCGCTATCCCTGGCTGGCTGGCAAAAATTCAAACGATCTGTCAGATACAGCGGGTGATCCAGGAAAATAGGCCAGATTTTAGTAAAGAGAAATTTAGGACCCGCAGAGGCTCATAGGGAATAACGAGGTGTTCGAATTGTCTAAGATCTAGGATTGAGGGGTGTGTCTGTGCTAAAGGTTTCTCTTGGCAGTGTCGCACTAGTACTGTACTCGTACCTGAAAGCCCCAAAGGCGCCCTTTCGAGTGTTTCTCCCCACACCTTAATTTTCCGCAACTGCATCACAATATACGCAACGACCAAGAACACAACGCAAAAAAATGGCTTCAACCTTCAAACGTAAGAATGCATCTCTATTTAATCCTGACTTGATATTTAGCTGACATATTTCTTTTTTCAAGCAATCGTCCGCGAGTTTGCAGCACCCATCGCTATCGTGTTCTGTGGCTCCGCTATCTTCGGTCTTAATGTGCTTAATAGATTCGACCACACCAAGAACACCGTGAAACTCGATAACACATACGAACAGCTTCAGAAGGCTACCACGGAGCTCTCGGTTAGACTGGATACGACCAACAAAGAAATCCAGTCCATTCGCCACGGCCTCAAAAATATGAATACGCAAATTAGAATCATTCGAGACGACATAAGATTGGCACAACTTATCGCAGGGAGTGCTATCCTTGTGAAAGTTGACGGGCTGAAGGAATCTACTCCTGAAGGGGAGAAGTAAGGGATCGTTAAGTAGTGTGTTTTTAAAGAGGTGCCTGGGATGGCTTTTAAGGTAAGGAGATACATCCACTGTCATGTGTTTCAATTCATTATATTAATTTACGCAGGATCGGCAAACCAAGAGGCGGGAATGGGCGCTTTTCTCTAGTTTTTCATAGAATGAATGACAATATGACATTCTTATGTTTCATCTTTTCTCCGACGACAGTAGCAATTGTAGATACTCATTCAGTGAAGGAAGTTGTCGTAGTTGAGGAGAGCGAGAGTGTGAGTCCCTAGTCTACCATGTTGTTGTCTACATTAAATATTGCGGCTTTCCTGATCGCAGTACCAGTCCGAACAGGCGATGGCCAGTAGCTATGACACTGGCTCTATCGATCGCCCAGTTTTCGATCAAATCCTAAAGATGGACGACGATTAGGAACGGTTATAGTGTGATATAATACAAGTACTAGTATTATATCGTACTTGTATGAGTAGTACGAAATGGTAATTAGTAAGGCGGAGTTAAGCCCCACCACACTCCTTACATCCGCCCAACCACCGCCCCCATAATTGCTTGTTCCCTCACTCGCCTTCCGGGTTCGTCGACCAGAGCATATCGGTAATCACTGGGAGAAACCCAAGACCGAGCATTTACTAATCACACAAAAGGTCTTCACAACACCAAACCCCGCCCCTCAATGGTGCTTAAATTCTCCCTGTATCCCCCCCTCCCTTGGGAGAGCCTGCGACCGATCCGAAGGCTAGCTGTTATAATATTGATAAAACAGAAGGGAGTTTCATCCAATCGAGAATCTTATAGGAAAAAGCAGGTCTAAGAAGGAAAAGAAAAAAGAGCAAGCAAGAAACAATGGCACCGAAAGTTCTCTTCGTCCTAACCTCGCAAAAGGTTCTTGGCGAGACTGGCAGGCCCACGGGGTGGTTTTTGGTATTTTCTTCTCTCCCTCTCGCTCTCTCTCTCTCTCCATGCCATTTCTAAAATGAATTATGAGCATTGAGTATTAATTACCGATTACGAAAAAGCCCGAGTTCGCGCATCCGTACCATCTCCTCGCGCCTCACGTTACAATTGATGTCGCTTCCCCGGCGGGCGGAGAAGCCCCGCTCGATCCAAACAGCGTGGAAATGTTTAAGACCGATGACATCGCGGTCAAGTTCCTCAGCGAGAAGCAAGAGTTATGGAAGAATACTATCAAGCTCGAGAACGTGAACACAGAAGACTACGACGGGATTTTCTTCGTTGGTGGTCACGGGCGTACGTCCTCCCCCATTTTAAAACGATATGAATGAATGGATGAATGAATAAATGAATAGAGCGAGAGCGTGCTAACCATACCTGGGAACAGCAATGTTCGACATTGCCCGTGCACCTATTGTGGTCTCCCTCATAAAGTCACTCGCCGATACGAATAAACTTGTAGCTGCAGTCTGCCACGGATCGGCCGCGCTTCTGGACGTTAAGCTTTCTGATGGAAAGCTTTTGGTTGATGGTGAGCCGGTGACTGGGTTTTCGAACGCGGAAGAGGACGCAATGGGCCTCTCTGGTGCAATGCCGTTCATGCTGGAGACGGATTTGGTGAAGGATGGTGCAAAGTATGAGAAGGCGGATCAACCATGGGGGGCAAAGGTCTGTATCGGCAGGGGAGGGAAATTAGTCACTGGGCAGAATCCGGCTAGTGGTTTGGGAGTCGGGGAGAAGATGAAAGTTGCCTTGGGAGTTTAGGGATTTGCTGTATAACGTATGGAAGGCAGGAGGAATGACGTATCCATATTGTAAGTGTGAGGAATAAATATATAGCTGTTGGACGAAAAGCCATAGTTGGTGGGTCCAAGTGCGGTATCACCGAAAACACACCAAAATGACAGAAATTCAGAGTCTCTGAAATCCCGATTTGTGTGCCCACTTCTTAATCAATTCAAACGAAAATATATCAATTGATAGCTAAGAATCTAGCACAGCTAAAATTCACATTTATAGCAGATGACGTCACCTGATCACACACACCGCACTGAAGTAAAAAGCAGTCTCCCTGATCTCATGCTACAACCACCACACCTGTTTTTCACAACCTCGCAAATCCGCAATCCACAACTTCCGACCCTGATACCACCTAACTACTATCCCCCGCACCTAAAGGGCCTTGCGGTCTGATGACGAATACGGTCTGATGACGATCTGATAAAATTTTGCGGTAAATTCGACCTTATCTCCTGCGATCACCCAAGATAAGAGCGATTTCCCGCCAAATTTTATCAGATCGTCATCAGACCGTATTCGTCATCAGACCGCAAGGCCCTTTACACCCGACCTCCGAAAAGAATGGCTCCCTTGCCTATAGAGGATGTCAGCTCGCCCCAAACCCCCTCCCCTCATCCGAACCCAGAACCTACCGCACCACACGACATGCATTATTATCTTACCGAGGGGTTGGGAGGTGTAGAACCCCGGCAATTCCGCGATGCGAAGTCATTCATAAGGATCATTGAATCGCAAGCCGGTAAATTATGTTCAGGTAAGGCTAGCCAGCAGTACGCAGTATTTGCCCCTATGACGCAAGACCAGTTTGCGACCATCGATCGTATTCGCCGCGCCCGCCTCAAAGGACACCGCTTTCACTACTTCAACCATGAGGAGACATTGATAGTCAAAATAATGGCGGGCCCAGTTCAAGAAATGACGAGCAAGGGATTCAGAAGCAGGTTAGATACTAAGATAGCTAAAATGAGACTATTTGAGGAAATTAATGGATGGGTTCTACTACCTTCAAAGGAAATGGGAGCCAAAAAGAGGCCGATTGCGCGTGGAGACCTCGGAAGTCTCTCCCCCTTGGAACCGACTGGCCAACGCTTGTCATCGAATGTGGGGTTTCTCAATCCCGCGATCGCTTGGCGGCCGATGCTCACTGGTGGTTCGAGAACTCCGGCGGACAGGTGAAATCGTTCTCCTCATCTCATACTCCGCATCAAAGAAAGAAATACGTCTTCAGCAATGGGAACTGGTCACCATTCCGGACCCACATGTTACTCACGGTCAACCCAGGCCTACTAGAACTGCGCCAGCAATAATGCGCGAAATAGACTTAGTCGCAGGCGTTTCAAATGAGGCTTCCTTAATGCTCAACTTCGAAAGTGTCTTCCTCCGCCCGCCTGCCAGCGGCGAGGGGGATTTTACCTTCTCTCGAAAGGAGCTTGAACGCTTTTCTACTAATGTGTGGAAAGGTTCCCAATAGCGCAAGCATTCGACCCAAATATTGTAAGCGAATCTTCCTCAGCTACTGCTGCAAACTGCATTCAATGCTAACTGTCTTAACTGCAGGGGGGGGGGGGGTTAAGGGTAGAGAGGGCACCCTAGTGAATAGGAGATACAGTATATACCACATTGAAGGCTGCTTTGTTGGCTGCTAGAGGGCACGGAGGCACTAAGTTACGCAGATTATCAAAAAGTGGACTTCCGATTTGTTTCTTTTTTCTGTAAAGCGGTCGGTCACATAATAGCTTCCAGACCTCTAGTTAACTGAGACACCCAATATCCGCAGTTAGGTATGTAGAAAAGCTGATCGCTTTGCTAAATCCTTAAGAAGTTCACGTGCGTTCGGATATTTGTGACTAGAAGGCCCCATGAGTAAGAACTAGAATAATTGAGAATCCCGCCAGGATGTTGGAGTCACCTCTCTTTGTAAAGTCTGTCGTAGTTGAGGGCCGAAGGTGATCATCACAGCCAGTATCCCGAGCCTGGATTTATCCTACCCTTGGCCTCAATCTTATCATCCCCCGTAATCATCTCCCAACTCCAATCCATCTACCATTTTGCTAAGCAATTCTCGTTCCCGATATATTGCCGATTCTGCCATCACTGCTTCGATATTTATGGAAACGAACAGAGAGCTTAATATATTTATTAGCTGTGAACACGAGGCGGTGTTCTCACCATGATTCCTCCCGCACACATTTCCGATACATCTCACGGATTTTGCTGTGCTTTCTCGAACAGCGAATACTGTAAATTCTGTCAAAACTCGACCCGCCAATATTACCAGTATGGCAGTTACTATGCCTAGAAGGGCGAATTCGCCACGGGGTGAGTCCTTAAGAGGGATGGCGGCTACCTTAAGAACTATTGCGGCGGGTCGAGCTTACCCAGAATCTAGGGTAGCATCTGATACGCAGTGTTCCGAGCCGTCCTGGGGGCCCACATGGCGGGGTGGCGCTTCCCAGATGGACTATCATAGTACTGCAGGATAGGAGGGTTGGATGGCCCACGGACATATGATTCCCCTTATACGGAATACGGTTGTTGAAGATGATCCACAGATTTCCCCCCTCCTCATCATCTCTTCCCCTCACCTACTTTCCCTGTTCGCCCAACCGGTACCCCATATCAACAGGTATATGCTTGTTCGGGGTGCTCTGGCGATGGTTGAAGCATCCACCCTAGGTTCAAGGCTTACTCAAAAGGTTAATTTTCCCCTTTCTTAATTTTTGCTATTTAGTTGTATATTATTTACATATTTATTCACTTGCTCACGAAGTGCTACTAGTATGCAGTATGGTGCATCTGCTGTTCAAATTTTATGAGAGATGACCTTTTCGTCTTCTTGTTTTTCCCTGATATGATTATCCTGCTTTTACGTTCATATTGAACCGGGAAAAACAGTTTAAAGAAAACCCAAAATTATAAAAGGAAGATCAAAAAGCTCAGATACTGCAAGAATTGAACGATGGACGATCACAAAAATTTAATTAATGATATTTTTGTTATTGGCTGCCCTGACCCTGATTATATAAGGCATTACATTTTGCAACACCACAAGCAACCTCTTGAGGGTTGGTCTTGTTTCTACTCGTATATAATAGAATAGTGAAAAACTAGGTTCAACAGATCTCACCGCTCCCGGATTATCACAGGCTCCGAAGATCCAAAAAGTGTTGAGAAATGGTCCTTTGGGTTAAGGAATGAGAGCTTAGTCTGAGCTTCCTACTCACTCACTATTGCAAATATGAGGGTGGGCATGGAGGTTGGCATTCCGTGTAACGGCTTGTGTCGCCAAGATGGGCTATATATATACCATTCATGTTTCCCTTAGCTCCTTGGGTAGGTACCGAACTTAATTAACAATCTTCCGCTGCAAGACAAAACGTTCAAATTCAATTCTTGACAAAATGTTAGATATAAAGTAATTTCCGATTAAGAACATGTAGAATAAACCATGAACAGAGCGAGGGGAAAACGAACAACTCTTAGGAACACAAAGAGTAGAGTAGACACAGAGTAATAACTGAGGAGGGAAAAAAACACACCGACCTCCAATTTCTATAGGCGGAGGTCTCACTGTCTGTTGAGTTATGCTGGCGCACCGCCGGCAGCACCCAAGCCCCACTCTCCCATTGGAACACCGACAGTATCTGGTAACACGATGAGAGTGACCAATAAATTCACAAGGCCCCATCCGCCACAATCGTGACCGAGACCAAATCGCCTCTAACCCGACATGTTCACGAAAACTCTCCAATTACTAGTCAAACTCAGTGCAATTAGATCCAACCCCCTCTCCCAAACTCTAAAATACACAAAACGTTACTCGGCACATTTGTTCTAATAAAAAAAAACAAAGGACATGACCAAGGCCAAAAGAGGTATTGTAACAGTTGAAGGAGGCATTCGTGACCGTAGTGGGGTGAATTATTCCACCGGTGTTGACTAGTTGATTTTTAAATTATGGGTGAGGCGGTCCATGACATACAAGGTCCGACTCAGATTCCGAAACGAGCATGCAAGGCGGCGAACAACGGGCCTTCTGTGTAGGCCGTGCGGTGCGTCAGCGCGGTATTTTTAAATAGATAACTTCTCTTCTTTGATGTAGGATGTATTAACTTACCAGATTCACTCACCTCCGCCTCTGGTTCCAAATAGAGCCCGAGAGGTTGGTGGAGTGAGGAGGAAGAAAATTGTTGAAAGCCTGGAACTTGGGATGTGGACCCATCCACAAACCCATTTCCGGCACTGCTAATCACAACAGTTGGGATATCTGCTCTAACAGCCTGGACGCTACTGCCCGTGGCCCTTTTTGGCATTTTCCTCACTTCATGGCACGCCGGGCTAGTTGCTGGACGCTTGCGGGTAGCGGTCTTGATAGGTTCTTTATCAGGGAATATTGTTATTAGTCACATTTGCCAGAGTGGATGTCGAAGGTACTGTATACGCTGATAACCTTACCTTTAAACAAACCATTGTCTCCCCCCTTTCCCGGCCCCATTGCGGCTTCCCTGGTAGTCGACGATCTAGTAGCAACAGTGTGGGCCAGTCCTGCAAACAGCTTCCCCGTAGGCTTCCTAGTAGTCTTGCCAACTCTCGCCCTCTGGACAGACTGTGCTGGAACCTTTCTAGCTGCGGTGTCTGCTAGCGTTTTGGAGGTTTGGGACTTCGTTTCTCTGACAGACTTTTGTTTGGATCTTCTAGGCTTCGTTCTAATTGGGTTTGGCTTGTAGCTCCCATCACTGCCCTCCCCGGAGTCGTCTCTAAGCTCAGAGCTATCGTCGGACATATCATGTTCTGCTCTCTTCTCGGCAGCGGTCTTCTTTACGGCGGACCTTCTCCCGGTAGTAGTGGATACCCTATACGACTTCTCCCTAGCCAAGGTACGCGGAGCGGGAAGAGATTCAGCACCAGCCAATTTGCGAATATCATGTTTAAGAGCTGGCTTTCTGTTGGCGGGGGTCTGAAAGGCGGGAGTGTCATCGGCCGTAAGTCCCTTGGTCGCGACAGATTTTGCAAGAGTGTCCGGGGGACCTCTCGCTAGCGTAGAAAGTCAGCCTTGGTCCATTACATATCTAGTTTTAGGCCCTGTTTGGTGGAGATAGTTCTATCCCGTTGTCCCATGCAAATGACCGTTTCAAAATGGAGAGAAGGCTATTTTCGCAGCAGAAATGCCAGCCCAAAGGAATGGAGCCATCGCAACCAAACAGTTCCTTAAACATATCATACCGGCAGGAAGTTTCCCTTTGTACCCCGAAACGTCACTCCCCCCCTCAGCGGAAGATTCACCCTTTGCAGGACCGTCGTGTCCTCCCTGGTTCTTACAGCGATGGTTCACTAGTAATGCCATATTAGCCCTGATCCCACACAGTGAACTCAAACAATAACATACCAACAATGATTACAACTTGAAAACTGCTCCCGGATGGGTCCCTAGGAGGGTTCTCCTCCTCCTTGACAACCTTGTTCTTTCCCTTCCTGTTGCTTCTCCCTCCCCCCTGAATCGGTGTCTCCCTGGGAGTCTTCTTGGAAGTCTTTCGCACTGTCGTCTTTCGCGCCGCGGGTGTTCCAGCTACTTGCTTCTGAGCCAATGGCTTGCTTGCCGGGCTCTTCTTTTTCGGCTCCGCCTTAGGTTTTTCGTGCTTCACAGTAGGCTCCACCGCAGCCGTGGTAGGCTTGCGAGGCCGTAGAACCGGGGGCATTTGTTATCCCTCTTGTTCTACCACGGGTATTGTCTCGGGTCTGCTATTTGTGGTTGCGTCGTGAGCAAGAGAGTGGAGAAATTTATGGATATGGCGGTAGTGGGCATTTGAGGCGCCAAGGAATGTGTGAGTGGGTAGGTAGGGCACATATCCTCGAAGCAGATCTTTAATGGTGGAAAGAGAAGGGTTTGGGGGCGACCTAACCAAAGCGAAGAGAGAATTAGAGGAGCATAAAGAGAAAGGAGGATAGAAAAGAAGCCCATTCGTGTCGCTAAATGCTATATTGTGTATTTTCCTTCCGTGGGGAGAGAGAATCATATAGTATCATTCGTACTGTTCTAGGGTTCGAACGGTAAGGTACGGTAAGTTACCATACGATACCATAACGTACGGTAACATACGGTAAACTTACCAGGCGCCGTTTACCGACCGTCATAAAGCTTCAGATCATGATCTTGGATCTTAGTACGATGCTCATATCTTCCCAAGAATGCCTAACTAAGCCGATACTTTGCGGGGGGGTTGATTTCTTCGGCTTGACGTAAACATACGATGGAAGACAGGGCCACCTAACATTTGAACTCCAGAGGGGAGTGCCGTTTTCCGGTTATCTTACCTTCCTAGCGTAATTTACCGTATGGTATCAATCGTGTAAGGTACGGCAACTTACCATATTATTCGAACACTATACTCAAGTACTGTTCTAGCCCTGAGCGTCAATCACCGCTGATCCAGGAAATTAGCAAGAAAAGGTAAACAACCGGTAGAACAGTCACCAGAGAATATTTCAGAAAAGACAAAAAGAAAAAGAAAAAGCCTTGGCATAAGGCAATACGAGACAAAAAGGGAATCCAACGGTTCCAAAACCCCCTTCCAGAAAGATATCTCATCCCCAATGCCTACAGGAGCGGGTTCAATTTTGAGTTGAATTATGTAGGATACTCGATAGTAGATAGGCCTTCCCTCTATACAGTAGGAAAGTTGTGGCAGGTAACACAAACAAACAGGCATCCCCATTGGGTCCCCCCCCAGTGCCTACAAAGCCACGAAAACACTTACTAAATCAACAGCCAAACTAGGTATAATTAGATCCCCGCCCCTCTCTAAAATACCCAAACACTACCCCACACACTGACTTGCAAAAAAATTTGCAAAAAAATCAAACACAAACCCCAGCCCTTGAAAAAATACCACCCACTGTGTTTCCCAACGCTTCACAAGAATAATTGTGACATCCAGTGCTTGAGCGAGGTTTACTCCGAGTCGTACTTGGGCGGCCCCACCTCCCACAACGCTTTAAGCCCAGCAACAGATTTGCCACCATACCTCATGCTCTTCTTGCCGATGACTGGCTCACTTTGGAGAACGTAGTGACTTTGGCTGTTGGTCGCTATAACGGCAGCGCGCTGTTCGGCTGTGTTTTCTGAGTTAGGATCTGAATAGTTGAGAGGTAGAAGGGGGGTGGACAGGACGTACAAGTTCCACCTTTAATAATATAGCCAGTATTGGGCTTGCCGAAGGATATGTGCACTGTGAAAGTGAGAGCGTATGTTAGCAGGACAATTTAACTTGATATAATCTAGGCTATGTGACTTACTAGATCCGTCAACCTCACCAACGTCGTCGTCGTCGGCACCTCCAAGAGACAAAGATTCCAAGCCAACCCTGACGACCCCAACATTTTTGGCTGTGCCTGTTTTGGGTACCTTTTTGAGTCTGCTGTCCTCTTGGCTGGGCGCTTTACGCTTTTTAGCAGTGGTCATCGGTAGCTCTGGATATATGTCGTTAGTTAAAGTCCTCATCCAAATCAAAATGCCATTAAAGCCACATATCAATAGCCCCACCTTTGAGCAAATTGCTGTTGTTTCCCTCCTGCTTACCCTCACCCTCAGGTGCCATGAGAGCTCTCCTGAGTGAGGACCTAGTAGTTACCCCGACAGTCGCTTTCGTAGGCGTCTTCCTGCCAGCAGATGTTTTACTAGTAGTCTTACTAGTAGTGCCTTTCCCAACAGACCCGCCGGTAGCCTTTTCAGCAGCTCTCTTTGCAGGAGTTTTGGAAGTTTCAAGGTAGTTCTTGTCGTTCTCGTCGTTCTCGTCGTCCGGATAGTATCCGTCCTCAGTGTCATCAAGGAGGTTTGAATTCTCTCCCGCGGTGTTTCTTACCGTGGCCCTACCCTTTTTTCCAGAAGTGCTCTTGCCCTCTCTCTTTTTGGGAGATTCATCCACAGCAGATTTCCGAGCGGACCCTTTACGAGGGGACCCTTTACCAGTGGACCCTTTGCGAGTGGACCCTTTGCCAGTGGACCCTTTGCCAGTGGACCCTTTGCCAGTGGACCCTTTGCCAGTGGACCCTTTGCCAGTAGACCCTGTACCTGCGGACCCTTTGCCTGCGGACCCTTTACCAGCGGACGCTTTACGAGCAGACCCTCCGCTGACTGTAGTTGCATTTTTGCCTGAGGATGTTTTGGAAGAAACGCCCTTGTCTGTGGCCCTCTTGGGAGTGGGGCGTCTCACTAGGATGTAAAGTCAGTCTTCATTTCATTAGCTGTCTAAATGCAAACAAATCATACCAATAACATAGCTTTTATCCTCATACTCCGAAAAATCACTCTCTCCTCCGGCGGAACTTCCACCATCATCAGCATCATCAGCAGAGTCATTGTCAGAATATTCTGCCAATAGTAATACAAAGTCAGCCTTGATCTCATTCCTTCCCACTACATTTGATACAGTACTCAAAAATCGTAACTTACCGACAACGGCTACATCTTTAATATCACTCTCGATCACGCTCTCGCCAGAGCTCTCCACCTCCTCGGCCTTCTCCTTCTTCTTCCGACCCCCCCTCTTCTTCTTCGGGGCCCGTTTTGCCTTCCCTCCGCCCTTAGTTGGCTTTTTGGGGATGGAGCTCATGGGAGCCTTTCTCGGTGCAGGCCTTGCCTTGAAGTTCTCTGGTTCTGCAGTAATCTCAACCGCTATAGTAGCGGACTTAGGAGGGCGACAAACAGGCGGCATTTGTTTGATTTTTGTTCTGCAAAGGGTATCGTTTTCCTGTTTATGTTCTCACTTGAGTTTGTGGATGGGTGAGTGGATAGGAGAGAGAGAGATGTTGAGAGATGTGGGGAGCGGAGGCTATTTAAGGCGGTGGTGGAGATTCGGGGTGTGCCAAGGAATTGGAGGGAGCAGGTAGGGCACGTATTGTCGCGTTGGGGTTTTGGTAGTAGAGAAACGGGCTTATACAAGAACTAAGAGAGGGGGGAGAAATAGAATGGAACACCCTTTGGTGGTGTCGAGAAATATGATTCATATATTATCACTCGCGCAGCTCTTCACTTCCCTTGTCTCCTGTTTGCCAGAGCAAACCGTCATCAAGGCATCGAGAGACAGACTACCTCATACCACAAACAGTGCCCCCCAAGGTATAATTATTCCACGAACCCATCCAATAGGAGGCTCAAAATTTCTGTTAAAAAAAAATGGCAAACTTGGTTTAGGGATTGAAAACTTCGCGCTCTTCTAACCATGGAACCCCAGAAGTGGCATCAAAGAGCTCCCTACCTGCTCAACCGCCAAATTCAAAAGTGTCCAGACATTAAAGAATGGATTAGAGTGAATAACCAAAAACCTTCCAGGCAGCTATGATGTATATAATATACGTATGGAGAGATTATCCACAGCTGACAGAATATCCTGGCCCTTCCCGGTCTTGATAAACCTATCAAAGATTGGAACATTGCTATAAGCAGTGACTAGGCCAATTATCTTTGCAAACTGATGATAATGATAGATTTAAAGCGATGGTAGAACCTTGCAAGTTTGTGGGGTCATCCATTAGTAACTAGCACATTCCAAATTAATTTTGAGATATTACACAGATAAAATGACTTTAAATTACAGGTTTAGGAGAAAGGAGATCCAGTTCTCAAAAAAAAAGTTGAAAAGTAAGGTTTTTCGTGTGAAACAAAGTAGTCACCAAGACTATTGGTTAGTCGCTTTACATGCATACAATATTATGCTCACAGCCCCCGCGACAGACGCAGACATAATGTATCACTCGGCAACATTCATGGAACAATTTATTGAGTGATGAGTGTTAATTCCATGCTTATGAGCAAACTAACAGAAAGGGACGGAATTGAGAATAACACATATCGAATTGAATGAAACCATCTAAGGCTACGATACACCGGCCCACCAAAACAGACCTTCAGTTTTTTCGCACCACTTGCACGATTTTCCCCGCTCACTCAGTCATGCTCGTGTCCACACTATCTCAGTACTACCACCCATTCCACCATACAAACGCCAACCACAAATCCATTTCTATGAAGGAGAGCAAGCCAAAAAAGGCAAGAAAGCAGGAGAGAAAAGCACATTCGAATTTGTAGAAAAGGGAAAAAAAGCATCAACACATCATTACAGGCAAGACTAACCCCTCTCCATAATCCTCTCAAGAGCTTGCAGGTTCCTCTTCAGTAAAATCAGCGCCCCGGCGGTGACGTTGCCAACTCCCTCCCTCGCTGCCCCCTCCACCTTCCTCCCAGTGCGGAGTTCTCCGCATTCAGAGCGTTTAACAACTTCTTTGGTCGAACCGATTACCTCTTCAAGGAGATTCAAGCCGCCGTTCTGGCGGGGAAGGTACAGCCATTTGATCTCTTCTTCAAAGCCGGACATAGGTGTTTCCAGAACATGCTTCACGAAGCCGCGAGAGAGGATGTAGGCTTTCTCGGAATACAGAGCTGAGGCGAGGGATACTTCGTCGGCTCCTGCAAAGACTCCGAAGCCGGCTTCGTCTAGCGTTCATAGTTAGGTTAGCTCTTGTTGTCCGAAACACGAGAAGGCAAGGCTAAAGGGGGGAAAAGGGAAAGGGGAAAAAAAGAATGCTATGATCAGAACTGTTTATAAGGTAGCGTGGTTTTTTCCTCATCGGGGCCATCACTCACTCCAAGAGTGTATGACTTTCCGCTCGAGCCAAATGCACTCAGGTCATCATGGTAGCTTGTGGGGTAGGAGAGAATGAAAGAAGAAAAAAGGGCAACTTACTGTAATAGGGCTCCCGAACAAGTACCAATCCCATCAAACTTACAAGCACCTGCAAAACAGTACTACCCCCAGCCGACCACGCCTCATTCTTCTGCTCTGCATGCCATGTTCCCAAAAGGCTCAAACAAACCTTTCCATCTTCGTATAGATTCGGATTAACCCTCCCAACACCCCCGGTCCAACTATGAAAATGCACGATAGGCGGGGATTGCGGAAAGGTATCCGAAAAGTAGAAATCGAAGAAGAATGGCGCCAGTTCGTACGGGGTATTCATAGGACCGATTATAAGCACACGCAAAAGGTCAAGACGCGACTCCCACCCCCTAACCATGATTCCATCCGGGAGAGATGTTGAGAGAATCTTATGCTCCTTGTTCATGCGCCGGAGAAACGTTGGCTCGGGGCGTGTTGCATAACCCTTTACGAATGTGTGATCGGAAGGAACCGGAGTATCCAAAATGGCAAACCGGGCAGGTTGTTTGGAAGTCTCTGGTATCGAGAATGCCTCCGGTGCCGGAATATTATTAGGTAGGGGTGGGACGTGTTGAGGACAGGTCTGTGCGGTCACATCCTTTGCAGCCTCAGTTTCCCCGCCTGTCTCAATTTTATCTGTTTCCATCCCATGCTCAATTGTAGTCACTTGGATGCCAGCCTTTGCGGGGGCAACAGAGATATCCATATCGACAACAGAGGAATTGCTATCGACTTCCATATCGTCATCCGTAAGCCAGTCTTCCTCTCCCCCATTATCAAGTCGCTCGCCGCCTTCGTAGTAAATATTCTCCGCGATAGGAGCCTGAGGACCAACCCCAAAAGCAAACCGGGAATTAGCAATAGCGCTCCAGTCACTACCTGAATCAGACACTTCTTCAAAACTTAGGTCGTCATCCAAATCAGTCGCCCCCCCCTCCAAGATATCATCAAAATCCATATCGTCATTGAACACAATAAAAAGTCGGTCAATTGAAACTTTGATGTCCCTAGGCGCATCCAACGCTCCAAGCCGCACAGTAACCAAACCATCTACCCCCATATCAACAACCTCGCCAAGCCAATCGACCGGCTGTGCTAGATAAGCTTCCTCGTAAGGTGTCCTGGGCCGAGATGAGTTTTGTGGCATTGGTGAGCGTTGCGGATATTGGGCGGCGCTATTAAACGGTATTCGGTTCAACTGACGACCAACTCCCTGCAATTGAGGGTCACTACTAGCGCCCAATGCTGCACTCAAGTTCATCAGGAGGTTATTGTCCAACGCATTGACTGGTATATTGGTATTCAGCGTATCCGTTCCCCCCAGCCCCGCCCAGTCGACATGCGCATTTCGACCTGCACCGCCTCCAGCAGAGGCTACAGCAATTCCGGAACTAGAACTCGCACTATATTCCGGCGAAATTGATACAAAATCGCCTCTTCTCACAGAGAATGCTTCAAGGTCCATCACCTCGTAAACACTGACATCCTCCGTTTCATCTCCTAGCTCCCCGGTCTTAAACCCTGGCATCAGGCAACCGCCGCTGAATTCAACAATGGGGTTCTTAAACCACCTGACATTCGCCACTCGCTCCCGAGAGTTTACACTTTGCACCACCCCGATTTTGTCCTTCTGGGCACCAGGAGGGGGCGAGACAACTCCCTGGCTGGGATAGCCTAAAGGTTTGGGTGAACGGTCATGGTCAGGTTTTAGCACAACGATTTCTCCGGGCCAAACTTCTTGCTCGTCAACATTAAGATAGGGTGTCAAATCCCTAGCATTGTCAACTGTCTCCGTCATGTCTTGCCAACGTATCCTAACGCGCGTTAATGTGGAAGCTATCCCGAAGGTATTGATATCAAATCCCATCGCATCACTTCTCGGGATATTTTTTATTCCGGGGTACCTTGTGACAGCGCCAGGCAAGTCCTTAAATCGGACTCTGTCTCCGACTTGGAGAATTCCACCACCAGTGGCTCCACTGGCAGTATGCGGCGTCCCGTCCAAGCTGACAAATCCACCTGTTGATTTACAAAATCTCTTGAGCTTGGGTAACCCCTCTTCAAGCTCTAGCCATGTACTCGGTCGCTCCACTGGTATGAAGCGACCTGCAACCATTGAATTCTGACGGAGCCAACGCACACCAAGCTTTGTTGTCTTTACGGCAACGATCACTCCAGTAGGATAGACATTCGGATTATAAGCTCCATACAGCCATTTCCCCCTCCGAAGATTTGCCTTTGAAGTAGCCACAGTGAAGCCGGGAGAGAGAAGAGCTGGCGCTGGTACTGTTCCTGTGCGTCGAGAGAGCCCCGACGGTCGCTGCTCGCCAGATAGATCAGTCGCATCCGTACTATCCCCATGGGTCAACGACGATATACTCCGCTGGACGGCAACTTCCTCTTCCTGACTCAAAATGGGAATTTCCAATTCAGCGGAATCCTCAGGTACCACCACGCTTCCATTCTCCAAACGAATTGCAACCTCATCAATCACTTCCTCGACAACACCGATCCAGCAACCCCTATAGACTACAAGATCGCCATCGTTCCATTCATGCGCGAGACAAAGCTCAGCTTCAGGAATACCGGTAATAACAGAAGTCGGCTCTGAAGGGATTTGGAAGGAATGTTGCACACTAACTTCCGTGGAAACCGAAATCACAGTCCCTGACATGGGAGACTTGAGATTTCGCTTTACGACATCTCCGAATGTAAGCGCCCGGTCGAGAACCTTCACCTCGGACTCGTGAACAAGCCTACATCTCTGGGACGGCGTCGACGGCTCAAAGACGGCAAAGTGGCGGGGAGGCTAAACACCAAACAGAGGTTTGCGTCAGCGTGGCAAACTTGAATGGGATAAAGGACAAACCTGGCCAGTTTCCAGAAAACTGTTCATGTCGTTCTCTGTAGCAATGCTACCAGGAACGAAATCCGGTTCATCATCCCACTCATCGTCGGGCTCATGCCATGTTTTCTGGAAAGTGCATCAGTACAACTAGCTCTGCCGGATAGCCAGACCACCCGAAGAAGCAATGAGAGTAGAAGGGACGTACGGAAATAACACCCACGAGCTCCGGGAATTCCTTAAGACAACATGTGTCCTCCAGAAACAACTGGGGAAAAATTGTTAGTTGAGGGTTCCAATCAGTACTTCATGGCAAGAGGGAGCAAACCGTATCCCAAGTTCCTTCCGGAGGTCTTGGCTTTGGTGCTTCCATGTTGGAAATTACTTCTTGCGTTCTCGACGGATGTCGTCAGAGAAAGCGCTGCTTACTAGCAGCTGAGGAGGGTAGAGCGGGCAGCAAGGCAAAAAAACGGCAGACCCACAATATATTTAAAAGAAGGATAAAGACAATTGAGAGGTAAAGAACTGTTGAGAAAGTTGGCGTTTTCCCGTCCGAATATCTAGTCAAGAAAAACCCCAACTGTACCAGTGTGGATCACCAGATAGTGGGTGTTAGGGGATGAAAGGTGGCTGCACGCGTATAATAGGAGGAGGTTGATGGGTTTGAAGGAGAAGGAGCAAAGTAGTGGAGAAGAGAACTACTCGCTCGTTCTTGTATTCCACGCATGTATCGGTGACTCAGCCAGGGGAAAGGCCTTAGAAGGGCGCTCGCTCTGTTTGATACATGTTTGTCATAGTATCTTAGCATAGGTTTCCCCAAGAACAAAATACTCGGTCGTTTCCACAGTACTCTGTTCACCCTCTTAAAACTCGTCTCCGATTTCATCATAGACCAATCCAAGTGTCACACAAAAATCCCAACAAGCCGGGTAACCAAGCCACACAACCTTTCAAGAAAGAATCTTCGCGTGCACCTGCAATCTTTTCCACCGAGGTCGCAAAAGGGTTTCGTTTCCCAGCCTTCAGGCGAAGAAACGCCTTTCTCTGCTCACACACTACTGCTACACTACCACCCCTACTATAATACCTTATCCTCTTCACAACCAAACAAATCGCTTTCCACGGATAACTCCCACAAACATGTCGGAACCTATACCAGAATCAATCCCGACCTCTTTCGACCGCCGTTCCCGCCGTCCTGCAAAGCGTAGAGCTCTCTCCCCTGCGTCAGCCCAAGCAGCAACTCTTACAGCCCTTTTCGCAAAACCCGATCGCGAGATACACATCCCAAAACCTGGCGCTCCGAAAGTTCTCCCCCCTCCACCCGAAATCGTCGCCAATGTTCAAGGCTCTTCAGCCGGGGCTGGATCCGGTGAGTTCCACGTTTACAAGGCTGCTCGGAGACGCGAGTACGAACGAATCAGATTGATGGAAGAAGAAGTTAAGCGGGAGGCAGAGGAGAAGGCATTCAGGGAAAAGGCTGAGGAGATGAAAAAGAGGGATGCTGCGAAAACCGAAAAGAACCGAAGGAGAAGGAGAAAACAGAAGGAAGGAAAGGCGGCAGCTACGGTCGCCTCAAAGGGTACCGAGATTGAGGTTGAGAAGAAGAAGGGACATAATTTAGAAACTACCGGTGGAATTCACGAGACTGCCAGTATTGCAGAGGAGGATGAACCAGTAGTCGAGGGGGGCGGATTGATCATTCACGATGAGAATGATTAGGCCTGCCAAGCCTTTGAATCACACTCCTGCACCATGACTCCTGAAGTGCTAGACCTGCTGTTTTCCTTCTTGCCTGTGTCACCGCTGTACCCCATTCTTACCTCTTCTAATACTCTTTCCATCGTATATTTCCTCCCCTTTCCTCTTTTCTACTACAACTAGGCATTTCGTTTGTTTGGGATTTCTTCTTTTTTTCATCAGGGGAAACGGCCCCTCTGAGAGATCGCCGTTAGTGGGGAGTTTTGTTCGACTTTTTTTCATTTCCCTCACAGAATGTATCATAATTGACAATAGCCCCCAGGCCCCACCCCATGCAGGTTGGGGATCTCCTACCGTAACAGCAAAGCAGCCTGCCCTACGGCTTGTGATATTGTACTGGTACTTGGCCGACTTAGCTGCTGAGAGTGATCCAAAAGGCTCTCAACAAATCCTTCCCCTAAGAGTTTCAACAATCCTATTGTTTTTGCGCCTGCAGATACCAACCACAGCCCAACACCAGCCAAGCACAAAGCCCGCCTAGTGACTTAAGTTACCCAGTGATCTCGTCTATCAACCTTTCGCATTCAAATACCGGTACCGGCATCCCTAGCTTTTAGCCTCAGCCGACCTTGAACTATCTAATAGGGTGTTAGTTTGAGAAAAACGAGTCTGTCAGCAATCCGAAACCTAGGATAGCTGGAGCCGAGAGGCATCCACGGCACAGCACAAAAACAGTACGATATAGTACTCGAGTACAGCAACAGATGCACCCCCTGCAGCCCAATAAACTGCAGTATCAGATGATACGAGATCTTCGGTCATGGCTTACTTTATCGGCACAACGCCATAAACCTCCAGAGATGTGAAATAAACCATTCCGGTAGACGGCACTACCACACCAACACTCAAGCACCACCAGATATCACGCACCCCACGGTGAGTCGAGATACACGACGACAGGAAACAAACAGATAAAGTTGTATTCAGAAAACTGGTTTATGCTCTCTACTAGTGGACCGGTAGCCTGTTATTTCGTGACACCGTGTATCTCGACTCGCCGTGGGGTACGTTAATATCTCTTTGCACATGCCACGGTATTCAAACCCCTCGAGTACAATAGGACAGCTTCGCTCTTGTCAGTCCCTCCTCAAACCAAAAGCCCGGTGAGGCCTCGAATAATTGAACCTCGCGTTAAAAGATCCAAATGTGAATTTCGCCCAGTGGAAATTGAGGTCATACCTGATCACTCGATTCTAGCAATTCCCCTTCTGTTGTGAGAGTATTGAACGGAACGATGATTTAGGCGAAGTGAATGATTGCTTGATTCTATCTTAGAGAGGGCCGAAAGGCCTACTATTTATACAGTGAAATAGTAGCATATACCTGCAGCGGCAGAGAAGGTAAAGGAAACAATATGGAAGACGTGAGAAGGTACATGAGAACAGAATTGTGTATGTGATTTAGTGACATAAGAGACAAGCCTAATGTGGTAAGTGAAACTTAAAGAGAAGGTGTCATAGTAGTATTAGAAGCATGTTTCGACATGTTCTGTATCAAGTGCTAAAAAATTGGGAGATGGATCCAGTTACTATAGATTGCAAAAAGAGTTATGAAGATCGATATTTCGAACCGGAGATTTGGACACCAATCTAGCTAGTAAACCGACTGGCTCGCTCAGGATGGGGAACAATCCCTCTCCACTAGGTGTTGCTGATCAGTTGAGTATCATCAATGCTTACCCGAGAGCCTTGTTCCAGGCACACATGTAAATTATAGAAAATTTTAAAGCGTCAAATCCCGATTGATACTGACCAGAGCCTGACACCACGGGTAGCGTAGCGAGCTTGTCAATAGGCTTGCCCATCTGCGATAGGACAGTTAGAACACCACCGGCAAGACTCTTATAGGCCTTCTCCTAGTTCTGATCATCCAACCCCTCTGCTTCACAGATCGCTTTCTTGGTCTAGAACACAATGTAAATTAGGGTCGGCCTGATTGTATAACTCACCAAGGTAAGCTTACACTCAATCTAGTATGTGCCTCTTTTGCAGCTATCATTCCGCTCCCAAACAAAACACCGTCGAAAGGCACCGGAGGGGCTTAAACTTCTCGGACCAAGCTCCTGTCAAATATATCCTCTACCCCACCAGATCTAGAGCCAGAATTGAGAGCATTTATACTGCATGTCCGGATGCGTGCGTATATCTGAAGGATCGATGGATGGGAATCTTCAAAGGAGCAATGGCTTTCACCTCTTCCTCCAGTCCACTGCAGGATCACCGGGAAAATTGTGTTTGCCTTTGCAATATTGATGACTTATTAGACAGCATCGATAAAACTCAGCCTCTTTGGGTTGGGTAGGGTTGGATAGACTTGATATCCCTTGGGCCGGCTTTGGGGCGGGTTTAAAAATTTACCGCTAAGGTCAGCCCACCGCTTGGCTTGGGCAAAGAAGAGAAGAAAGAACTAATTTAATCATTTTTTTATTGCGCCCCCTCCCTCTAACTAATCCCCCCTACATTCTTTTCCTACCCAAACATACGGAGGTACAGCGCCTAAGTTTTGTATGTTCCACAACGAGGTTTGCTGCCCTTACCCCCTGTGGAACATAACTTAGGAGCTGTACCTCCGTATAGAGTTGTCTTCGGTCTCCACATGCTGGTAGTAATAACTCTGTTAGTGGTGCAATCTCCATAACTGCACCATCACGTTGGAATCGAAGCAATTACCCTTAGCAAACTCCTCTCAATCGAGCAGCCATCTCCAACTCAAATCTCTCTTGCCCATATGGACCTGCAAGGATCTCGCCCACGATATCTGTTCCTGGCGGGAAATCGTGCTCGAAGATTGGTTCCCCTGGCCCTCTCATATTGGCGAGGACTGATTGGCGGAAGTGCCACCTTAGAAGTTGGTCGGAGACACAGTGGGGATTGGCCGGGTCTCTGCACACGGGATCGAGTATTCTACCATCAAGCCCATCAATATCGCAGTTAAACACAACTACTTTGTAGCCGTCGTCAGGGTTAACGGAGATTAGGTACTGATCAAACTTTTGGTGGATATGCGACCGGAGGAGAAACCCGTTTTGGGCCGAATCGATCTTTGAGGATTGTAGCGAATCATCCATATCTGTGATCCATCGTCCGTAATCCAACTCAATCCAAATACCTTCGCCTTCGAGAGGGAAGAGATGGGCAGCCTCGAAAGAAATCCAGTCGGAAGCTTGGATACAAATGTCATCATTTATCATACCAGATATAACGCATTTCCGGTCACGAGCGCGAATTTCATCGCGGAATCTAGTCTCCTTGCCGGAGACGCTGCGAGAAAAAAGCCGGTGCACCGAAGGCTCATTGCTAATTTTAATACGACCTGACAAAATTAGTGATTGAACATTCGGCCAAACAAGAGTACGGTACTCCAGGTGTAGGGGTAAGTGTTGCTCGCAGAATTTGAATGGGATTAGCAGCGGAGACTTCGCCAGACTTCTTCCGGCCCTTCCGCACAGTACATACCATCACAATATATATCGTACGCTCCAGTTGCAAGGGGAGTGTTGGTTCTAGTGACAATGTGGCCCGAAATCCTGGCTTGAACATGCACAGTACCCCCCTGAGTTACAAGCAGGATGTCGAGGAAAGAAAGAAAGTTTGCTTCTGTCACAGAACCGTTTTGACGAAAACCTCCCAAAACCACCTCGGGATCGGTGGCATCGTAAAAACGCGTATTGCGCAGGACGGAACGAGGAAAAAAAGCCATTGGGTATTTTGATGGTTATCACTCGCTGAGACGTGACGTTGAGCTGAGAAGGAGTTGAGTTTAGAAGAGGTGGATTGGAGTTGACAGAAAGGATGGGAAGGCCAAGAGCCTCTTTGTGTTTGCCCTGTCGCCTACCAGCCACACTTTTCGCGCCCTTGCGATCAGATCAGAATGTAAAATCTCATGAGAGCCGGCATGGCGCTTCTGCGCATGCTCTTGAACCTGTCTACCGTAATCGTGGGAAAACCTACAAGTATTCAATGCCAACGAAACTCGGACCCTCCCTACAAAATACCATCCAAGCTTTTTTATGCCAGCGAAAACACGTCTCACCCACGAATTTCCCTGTGATGTCAAACAAAATAATAAGCATGGTCTCAACACAGCTTGGCAGGGTGGCTGTCCTGGGATTTTCCCAAAAACGAGATTTATTGCCAATTTTAAGTAACACAAGCCATCTAAATAGTTGTCCTCTGACTTTTTTAAAAAAAATTATAAAATTTGCCCGCACTGTTGGTTTGTTTTTAAAGAATTATTTTTATTTTTATCATTATTTTTGTGATGGTGTTTTCTTGCTTAGAAGTTGGGGTATTATTTTCTTGGCTGTGGGTGAAACATCGTGTTCTTGCTGGTATAAAGAAACTTGGATGGTATTCAGTAGGGAGGGCCCGAGTCTCGCCGGTATTGAATAAGTTTTTCTCGGCTAATCGTTGCTCTCTATTAATTTAAAATGGAGCCATTTGTCGTTCCTCATTCCTATTTGCCAGTTTGTTACTTGAGTCTGCTTTGGCTCTGTTCCGCTTTCATTACATTCTAAGGTATTAGTAATCTTCACACACCAAATTGTATTGTTCTCCCCCGGCCCCTCACCTTTTGTATTACCTACTTCCCCATCATCCTCTGATTTTCAAGCTATCCTCCTTAGTTATAATACTTCCACCACTTAACGATACCCCTAGAATTCCCTCCTGTAATTATTATTATCTGTAAACATAGATATCTAGAACCCCTGTTTAAAGCAAATTGAAGAAGAAGGTCGATGCTGTTAGCGAGCCATAAGACTCATTGGAGGTCTTAATCTCTGGTTTCCATGCCTTGCTGATAATTACTGGTAACATCACCGCGTTTCCTTCTCCCCCTCCATTACTCCTGCATCACCGGCAGTGAGTATCGGTCGGCCTGCAAATCTACTGGTTGTTCTTGGAGCCATACAGGCTGCCGCCGATTTTACCGTCGTTTCCGTCTGGTTGCCATGATTGCAACTTTACATTTAGTCGCTAATTGGCTATGGCTTCGGCTCCGTGTCCTTCGTTGTCTTAGACGATGGTCTTACCGTCATCGTACATGGCCAATGATTTGAAAGGAAGTTTGAGGATGCCTGTTGCTAGAGAACCTTCCGGGGAAGTTCTGTTGCTATAGGATTCTGAGGTATAGCTTGTTAGAGTTGGGGGATGTGGGCATGCGGGAAGTTAACAGAATTTTGTTTATCATTTCTTTTGTTCTGAAGTTGAAAGATGATAAAGGAATCATTGGCTTGTCTTTCCTTTGTCATCTACATGAAGGTATGCAGAGAGATGGAGATATGCATGAAAGAGTGTAGGGAACGATAGAATGGTTGAAGTGGTTTCCTTATACTCTATATATTCTTATGTTTCGTTTAGTTAGTTTAGATGAGAGTGAGAGCGAACAAAGTTTCTGATTTACCTCCCTCATTGAGCCCACTCTAGTTCTTGTGTTGACGGGTTTGACTGTCGCGCCTTTAGTCTGTCCGCCTACGATAGCCCCCATATAATTTGATAGCTGGCGCCTGGCCTTTGAATG